>CM045560.1:20515065-20735079 GCA_024721245.1 Mitragyna speciosa | reverse complement strand
GAAGTCAAGAGCAAGTTCAGGAAAGAGATATGGGCAGGTGCCTTGTCCAACTGTTCCACTATCTTGTATTCACTTCTCTTAACCAACTTTAAAAAATTCCAAAGCATCTTTTTCAGATACGGGTTTGCTTAGGCAGCAGAGAATTTCCTTGAGTTTTGGATTGGGCATTTGTCTCGAACTCTCCTAGAACTCTCCCAGATCTAGTGACAGCATCAACTTCTTCTTTCAACAACTTCTTATTCCCAATCAACAATGCGGGTTCCTCGTAATTCCATGGTACTTCTTGTAAACTATTCACAGGCATCTGTTCTGGAAACTCGAGCACAACGGGTTCAGGCATATCCAATTCAAAAGGAGGCAGGTCCAAAATGAACGGATCAAGACATCTTTCTAACACAAAAGGCTCATCTTTTTCGGGCACTGACTGTTTCAGCTCATTTTTTGAAGATGACATCCTTGTCCTTTTGCTACTGGCACTTTAGCAGAAAACTCTTCCCTCATCTTGACCAAATCAGCTTCCATTATGCTTTCGATCTCATATTCATCCATAATATACGAAGCAGGGTCATCGAATTCCTCATCAGCAGTGATGGCTCCGACAGTGTTCCCATGCTCTGGAAGAGGATTTTTGCTCACACTGGGTCCCTGTTCTCCCGGTCTTCTAAGAACGATATCTCCAGACTCAATCATGTCCTGAATATGATTCTTTAAAGTCCAACAATTGGCCGTTGAGTGTCCTGCGCTCCCTGAATGGTATGCACAAATAGCGTGGGGATTGTATCCTGCAGGCAAACCCTTATTGTAAACTTTTGCCGGGATCACTCCAATTTTGCCAGCAGCTTTCAACTGCTCATACAACTGGTCAATGGGACGACCCAAATTGGTGTAAGTTCGGGATGGCCTTTGGACTTGGTCTCGGTTGGCTTGAAATGGGTTTGGTGTGATGTGGAGATTGTTTTGTTGTGGTGGTCTTGGGTTATATGGAGGACGAGGGTAATTTTGGAAAGTTGGTCGGGGAGCTGGTAATGGGACAGAATAATTTGGATAGTTAGGTTGAGGATGATGAGGCTGGGTGTTGGTGTGATAAACTGGTTGAGGATGAAGAGGTTGTTGGTAAGGGGTTGTGTATAAAGGATAGTTTTGAGTTCTGGGTCTAAAGGATGGGCCTTGATCCCATACAAAAGCAGTTTCTCCTTCCTTCTTTTTGAACGGAGGTTTCTTCCCATTACTGCCTGAATTTTGATTTTGCAAAGCTTCTAATTGCAACTTCAATGCTGTCACATTAACAATTTTGCCCGCCTTGACAAACTCATCGTACTCCTCTAACTTGTTGATAATGGCAGAAAATGAACTCCCTGACATGCGAAAGATCTCCTCAAAATATGGCGGGTCATGGGCCTTAATGAAAGTTCGGACAATCTCCTCTTCATTCATGGGAGGTTCCACCTTGGCAGCTAACTTTTCTCCAACGTTTGGCGTATGTCTTGTGATCCTCTGAAGGCTTCCTCTTAGTACTTTCCAGCGTAGTTCGTGTTGGAGCCAATTCACAGTTGAATTCATACTGCTTGACAAAAGCCGTTGACAGATCCAACCAACTCCTTATTTCCTGAGGTTTCAAATTCGAATACCAGTCTAATGCATCACCCTCCAGACTCTCAGGGAACAGACGCATTGGTAAATTCTCATCGTCTACCGGTTTGCCAAGTTTGTTGGCAAACATCTTGAGATGCGTCTTGGGATTTCCAGTTCCATCATACTTAGTGAATTTAGGCGCCTTGAAGCCCAATGGCAACTGAACGTCTGGGAAAAGACAAAGATCATCATAACCTAACCCGCCATGTTTGTGTTGTCCTTGACTTTTCTTCATGAAATCCTCAAATCGATCCAATCTTTTCAGCAAATCTTTATCCACAGTTGTGGCATTTTCATCCATGACTGGTTTTCCCTGAGAGGCTACATCCCAAACAAAAGGTTCGGCAGCTTGATGATGAGGTACTTGAAGATTGGGTGGAATGTTTGGGTTGATATGTGGATGAGATTGGGGAACTGGGTAATTAGGTAGGTTCGTTTGGACATAATTAGGACGCATGTGTAAAGGATCAGAGTTAAAATGGGCAGACGGTCCTTCAATGGGATTGGCAAAAGGTGAGATAGAAACAGCTTGCATATTGGTCGTGAGAGGCAATTGGTTAACCTGCTCAGGGGTATGGTCAATTGCCGGCGCTGGGTTGTTTGGAGCACCACCACTGCTATTTGCGACAAGTTGATCAATGACACGCCTTTGAGAAGCCATTTCTGCACTCAATTCATTAAACCTGCCTAATACTTCGCTTAGCTGAGCCCCTAGTGCAGAGAAATCTACTGACACTGTTTGAGTTGGTCTTTCTGAAGCGTCCGGAGTCGAACTCATGTTTATACGTTTCAAAGCTTGACTTCGGGATCTGGTAACGATGGGGCTTCTTTGAAATAAAGCTATGATTTAAATTACCTGAAATGCATATCAGAAGGAAAGAAAGTTTAATCGCTCCATCATCATTGTCACTGTCAATTTTATTATCAAAAAGAAAGAGGAAAAGATCAAAATTAGTAAGTATATAAACAACTTGAATGCATGTCCTAGGGGGGGTGCCCTTATTATGCCAAGGGTAGGCCTAACATGAAATGCAATCCTTTAGGGTGAGACCCCCTTTTTAATTGTAGATAGGCCAGATCCGCCAGGAAGAGACGTCTCCATTTTGCTTGTCTTACCTTACTTAGGGTCTCACCCGCCAGGATTTATCAAGAATATAAACGTGCATGTCTTTTAGGATTATATACCCAAGACAAAAGGACGGCTTTCCTATCATGGGATTCTCGAAATGACATTCCCTCTAGGGTTTATGCATGATACCAGTTTATTAAAACAAGTTAAAATATGCGAAAATGTCAAATTTGAGAAATTTCTAAAAGTGTTTTTGTTTTTTTTTTTTGTTTTTGATGCAAAATTTCTTCGAGAAAGATGGACCATAAACTATACAAAAAGATTTTTTATTCCAAAAGTATTTGATTGAGAAATCTAACCTCCAGGAGGTTACGGGATACAATATTAAAGAAATAAAAAATCATGACTTTATATAGAAACATACAAATCAAAACGTCAATTTATTAAAGTAAAATGAAATATGTATTAGAATCACTTTTTGTGTAAGGTAGGATGGGAGGGCGGGGGATATGGCAAAAATGACGCATTAATTTCTTTGAAAAAAGAATAAATGCAAATTGTGTAAAAGTTTGACCACTTGGGTGTATTTATTGACATTGTGAAGATTCGATTTGAACAAAACTGACTAGTACAATAAGGATGAATTAAACTTCGAAAAAGGTTTAGAGCTACAAATCTTATCCGGAAAAAGTATAAGTTGAAAAATCATATTATTATTATTTTTTTAATTAATTTTTTTTTTGAAATTTTATAAAATTTACAATAAGTGGACCCTTGGGGTGCTTTATTTACAACCAAATGTAATTTTAAAAAATTTTTATGAAAATCTCATTTTTATCTTTCTCGAAAAAATTAATGGTAAGACAAAATTTTAAACGTGCCGATAATGGGCCGGTTTCATACGAGAGCACTATGCCAGGGCTCTTTATTCTATGGTTGTGAATGCGATCAAAGAATAAGAGAGAGAGTGCGTTAGTTTTCAACAAATATCACATAACATATTGATAAAGCAAATAGCAATAAACAGTACAACACAAAAATAAAGAGGGGTGGATTCCCTCCTCTCGTGCCTAGTGTACCTAACAGGGTAAGGTTGACTCTACCCTAGGCTTATTCTACATGGATGCATGGGGTTAGGCTTACTAATGCATCTAGACTCAACAAGGCTTCGGTTCCCGAACCTTCAGACCGAGGGATCCAAATAAATCCGTCAATTCCAAGAATCCCAAGTCGGTGGTTCGAGTGATCCCCTAGACACCACTACATGCACGAATGCGATGGCCGCATGTCTAGGCAAATCGATTCTAGTCTTAAAGGGATGGGTGGGTGGCAACCACCAAAAAGATAAAAAGGGTTTTAAAAAAAGACATCGAATGCACGTATGAAGTGCTCCTTGTGAGAGGAGGGAGTGATAAAGCGTGGGCTCTAAGGGTGACTGACCCCCTCCCAAATACAAGCGCGGTTGAGTAAAGCAATAACAAGTAAATAAATCATACATACATCACATAAGTGGCCGAGAGACGGGAAGCGTGTGAGATGCAAAAGACAAACCTAAAAACCTAGAAAAAATAAAAATGCAATCCTAACATCCAAACGCGATAAAATGAAAGGGTTAGAAAAGGAAGCAAATGACTAAACCTAGTGCTCGGACTCACTAGTGATCTCCAGTGGAGTCGCCAGCTGTCGCGCCCCATTTTTCGAAAGGGAAAATAAAATAATAAAATGATAGATGTGTCGGAAAAAGGAAAAGGGAGAATTAAATGTGATTTTATGGTTATAAAAAAAAGAGTGTTTATTTTATTGGAAAAAGAAAATTTTTAGAAAAATGCTTTGTAAAAGATAACTCGATAAAATGTGACAAACAAATACTTTATTTTTTAAAATAAAAGAAAAAGGGCCTAAAATGGGACTTTGAAAATGCGACGATTTTTGGGCCCGAAAATAGAGTCTAAAAAGGGTTTTTTAGTAAAAAAAAAGGAGTCGCCACTTGGTATTGAGTTTTGGTGTACCAAGTCACCCGAAAATATTTTATAAAAGGTAAGAAAATCAAAATGCTTTATTTAAAGAAATGGTTTTTGGAAAAAATAAGGAAAAACAAGAAAACCCTTTTAGACGACTCCAGGTCTTTGAAAAACAAGAGAAAAAGGTTCGGGAGTCACAGTTGAAGAAAGGGAAGGCAAAGGCTCGCGCCTAAGGCACCCTTTCGACCTAGCCGAAACTAGTTGCGAGGTTTAGTCTAAATTTTCCTAATATAACCCTAAGATTTTATCGCATTTGGATGCAACTATATGAATGCAAATCTAATCCTAAAAATGAATATCGTTAAGGGACAAAATATTCCATTGAGGTTTAGTCGGAATTACCGCATTAATTGCGAAACCCGGATATAGACCTCGATGGAGTCACGAGTATAGATGCTGAATGGAGTGCAAAAGAAAAAGAAAAATAATAGTATAGATAGTAAGTGAACAAAGAAAATGGGGATGCAACATAACGGGTGCGGGGGACTAATGAACTCGTGACTAACTGTTTCTACTCACGGAGGGGGGGAACGACATGTACGCCATCGCTTCCCACGTGAGTAGATGACTATTTCTAGTCAAATCACACAAATGATCTAAAATTCTATGTGTAGTGGAGCCTAAATGTTATGCACTAGATAGTTGTAGAAATAAGTAATAAGTTATAAAGTATATATGAAAATTCATAGAAAATGGGAAAAAGCCTAAAAAGATAAAATGTGTGTGAAATGTCATGAAATGCACGCAAGAAATGATCCTATCACTAAAATGACCTAAAGGTCTAGTATTGGACTAACGTATTTTCTAAAATATTCTCCGCTAGCGTTGGACTAGCGAAGAAACCGAAATTAACCACAACTAGCGTTGGACTAGTGTGGCGACGATACACATATATAATAATAAAGCAAATAAATAATTAAAGCATAGATCGAAGCAATAATCACATAAAATCACATAATAGCACATAGGAGCACATAACACCTAAGCATGATATTCTAGATGCAAAGTCCTAAAGAAAGCAATTAAAACACATAAGCACATAGCACACATAGCCCTAACTATTACACCGGAGAATAACCTAATTACAATCTAAAAATAGAAAAAGAATAAAAGATATCCTATCTAACCTATCTATTACACTTTCTATCTAAAATACAAAATTTAATTTTTGTTAACTAGATATACACTATCTACTACATTAACTATCTAAATACAGAATTTTTGCTCAATAGAATATTACCTATCTATTACATTTCTTTGAATAATCAAAAATTAATTTCTAATAAATAACATGGCATAACTAAATAAACACTCACATATGTATAAAAATCATAAGCAAAAGGAGATAAAAAAAATATATAGAAAAACACGTAGCAACACGTAGGAGCACATAAAGAGAAATAAAAGAGTAATCGAGGTACCTCCCATTCGTAAACCCGGTATAAATTGCTAAGAAAATCAACAAACATGTCAAGGTACCACTATTTAAAGTATAAAATATGAAATACTTAAAAATTGAGCATAAAATGTCGATTTCGAACAAATTAGGGACTTAGAATAAAATTCCAACAAGTATCTAGGGCTTAAAACTAAGATTTCAACAAGTATAGGGACTTAAACTAAAATTCCAGCAAGTATAATGACTTAAATAAAAATTTCAAGCAAGTTTGGGGGACAAAAAAAATAAAATTTCAGCAAGTATTCTAAGGCAAAATAAAATTCCAACAATGTTGGGAGGGATAAAAATGAAATTCCAGCAAGTATTGGGGACAAAAATGTAAAATTCCAGCAATATTCTAAGACAAAATAGAATTTCCAGCAATGTAGGGGTACAAAATAAAATTCCAGCAAGGTTTGGGGGCAAAAATGCAAAATTCCAGCAATATTCTAAGACAAAATATAATTTCCAGCAATGTTGGGGTACAAAATAAAATTCCAGCAAGGTTTTGGGGGCAAAAATGCAAATTTCCAGCAATATTCTAAGACAAAATATAATTTCCAGCAATGTTGGGGTACAAAATAAAATTCCAGCAAGGTTTTGGGGGCAAAAATGCAAAATTCCAGCAATATTCTAAGACAAAATATAATTTGCAGCAATGTTGGGGTACAAAATAAAATTCCAGCAAGTTTGGGGTACAAAATAAAATTCCAGCAAGGTTTGGGGGCAAAAAATAAAACTTCAGCAAGGTTTGGGGGCAAAAATGCAAAGTTCCAGCAACATGAGGGGTATAGAATTGCAATTTTCAGACATATTCGAACATATTGTAATTAATTTAGATGTAATTGAAATAAACTACAAAATTTTAGGGGCCAATCAAAATAAAATGAAGACTTAAATGAAGTAAATTAAAGTATTGAAGGGCATAATTAAACAATTAAGCATCTAAGGGGAGCAAAATGTAATATAATTAGATAAAGATGATGAAAATAAATAACTAAAGAAAAAAACTAAGTCTCGGCTACAAATTTTCTTTTCTTATCCTCGGTTTTCCCCTCTTTGGATTTTTCTCCTCGGCCTCCCTCTCTTCGGCCAATATTCTCCTCGGATTTTCTCTCTTCAGCTTCCCTCTTCGGATTTTTCTCTTCGGCCACCCTCTCTTCGGATTTTTCTCTTCGGCCACCCTCTCTTCGGATTTTTTCTCTTCGGCCACCCTCTCTTCGGATTTTTCTCTTCGGCCATTCTCTTCGGATTTTTCTCTTCACTCTCTGTCCTCGGATTTTTCTCTTCGGCCATTCTCCTCGGCCATTTCTCTTCGGCCACTCACTCTCTTCTTCGGATTTTTCTCTTCGGCCATTCTCTCCTCGGATTTTTCTCTTCACTCTCTGTCCTCGGATTTTTCTCTTCGGCCATTCTCTCCTCGGATTTTTCTCTTCACTCTCTGTCCTCGGATTTTTCTCTTCGGCCATTCTCCTCGGCCATTTCTCTTCGGCCACTCACTCTTTTCTTTGGATTTTTCCTCTGGGCCATTCTCCTCGGCCATTTTCTCTTCGGCCATTCTCCTCGGCCATTCCTCTTCGGCCAATCTCCTCGGGCATTCCTGTCTTCACTCTCTATTCTCGGATTTTTCCTCTTCGGCCATTCTCCTCGGCCATTTCTCTTCGGCCACTCACTTCGGCCATTTTCTCTTCGGCCACTCACACACTCTTCTTCTTCTTGTCTTCTTCTCTTCGGCTCACTCACTCTTCTTCTTCTCTTCTTCTCTTCGGTCTGCTCACTCTCACTCTTCCCTCGCCGGAGCTCTATCTCTCGGTTCCCCCCCCAAAATTCCAGAACCAGTTTCTTATCAATTCTCCCCAAATATCAGAAATTGAAACTCTAATTTCTCAATTGAACTTTATTATTATCATTATGTATATATTTGGGCAATGAAATCTAAATACAAAGTATGATTACAGGAAATGAAAGAGGAGGGCCAAAGTGCTACCTGTTTGGGGAGGAAAGGAATTGATGCCGGCGATTTTTGGGTGGCGGAGGGTCGCGACAAAGCCGCGAGTTTGCTGGTGGAAGTGGTTTCTTGGCGACTGATCTGATGGTGGTGTCGTGGTGGTGATGGAGTTGTGAGCTGCTGGTTTTGTTGTGGTTGTTGCTGTTTTTCCCTTTTTTTTTTTATTTGCAGGGGTGTGTATGCCTGTGTGATGTGTTTCTGTGTGATGTGTGTGCTTGCGAGGTGTGTTGTGTGTGCTTATGTGTGTGCCTGTGAGGTGTGTTGTGGTTTTGTGAAGTTTGTGTGATGACTGTGAGTTGTCTTTGCAGGTGACAGTGTGTTTGTGTGAGGATTGTGTGGGTTGGACTGTGAATTTGCAGGGGGAGAGCAAGCCGAGAAGGTGAGAGGTGTGTGCTGTGTGTGCAATGGTGTCTGTGTGTTTGGCCGAGAGAGTGAGTGAATTTGTGTGTGTCCGTGCTTGTGTTCTGGTGAAGAGAGGGAGGGGAAAGAAAAATGCAGGTCGTGTAAGTGTGGTGAGGCTTGTGTGGTGAATGGTCAAAATCAAAAACTCAATCAAATCTCCAAAAATCTAAAAAAAATGAGTGCAAGTGATGTGATTAGGCATGGAGTTTGGTGGTTTAGGTAGGATTGGAAGCATGGCTGCCATCAGCCATGGCAGGAAGCAAACAGCAGCAGCAACGCTGCTGCTGCTGTTCATCATTTTTTTTTTGTTGAGAAAAATAAAGGGAAACAAGTGGAAATAAAATAAAATATATCGGGATCTCTAAAATCACTAAGAAAAATACTGAAATTTATAGTCATAAAACGAATAAATAAAATTTACTGCAAAAATTTAAAAATTAACGTACCATTACAAATGTGCGATTAATAGAAAAATAATAATAACAAATAATAATAATAATAATCAAATATTAAAATAAATATTAAACATTTCTAAAAATCATGAAATTTATATGGGAAATTCATGAATATATGAGCTATGCATAAAAAGAAAATTCACTTGAAAAAATTCTCATAAAAAGAATGCATTGGAAAACGTGTCATTAATAAACAAAAAGATAAAAATTAAATAAATACTAGACGACCTCTAAAAATTATGAGATTTTTACGAAAAATTTATGAGTATTCAAAATGCATATATAAAATTTTTCACTTGAAAATCCTCATAAAAATAGCGCATTGAAAAACGTGCCGTTGAATTAAAACTACTAAAATTTTAAATAAATAATAAATGACTCCCCAAAAATCATTAAAATCATAAATAATGATAAAAATAGTAAAATTATGTATTTAGGAAAATAAAATAAAATAAACTAATATTTACATGGTGAAATTACCATTTTGCCCCTGATACGACGAATTAGATATAATACGCAAAAATTGTACTCGACCCCCGAAAAATGAAAAATACCCTCTAAAATAAAGTAACACATATATTTTTACAAAAAGTGTGTCAAAATTTGGTGTCTACAAAAGTTTGAACAAGTAAACAAACAAATGCAAGCTTAGCAAGTACAAATGAATTCAATTATGTTTGTTGATTCATTAGCTTCATCTATATTCTAGATAAAGCTTTTAGTTCAACATGGTTAATTAAACAACTAGAAGTTCAACTTCAAAGTAAGAATTCAATGCAACAAACTAAAGTAAAAGAGATAAAGTTTAAGAATTGCTCAACCAAATTGGAAGAAGCTTCTCTTCTTTTTCACCTTCTCTTACAATGAACCTCACTATTCTATTGAAAAATGAAGATAATTTTATTAATTCTCTTCCAAGCTAAGTATAGAACTAGAGATAACAACTACTTTCTACTACTCAAATTTGTTACAAATGAGTTACAAATGACTTCTATTTATAGACAAATATTCCTCAAGTCATTTTTCAACTTACATGAGCCATTAATGTATTGAAATGTTGAAGATTTGTTTGGAGATTTCAAATAAGCACAAAAGTTTTCATTGATGGTTCCAATGTATTCTCCAACTAGCAAAACCCTATCGTCATTTGAAACTGTCTGCAAAAACAGCTGGTATAAGATGCAAGTTGAAACCCTAGAACAACTTGGCCGACTTCGATCTGCTGGTGGCAACCTGCGGATCGAACCCGCGTATCGCTCCTTTGTGGCCTCCACTTGATTTTTGATTTTTACTGAGCTGGAAATCACGTGTGCAAGTATTTTCCACATGTTTCCAAGCATTTTGATGAAGAATTGAAATTTTTTATTATTTTTGCATAATTATTTCTTCAAATTGTTCTTCCAATCCTAACTCTTTGAATCACCTTTTAATTTGATTTTTTTTTACTCCAATTGATTCAAAATGAGTTTGAGTGTGATAAACCTGCAATTATATACAAGAATTGTGCATTAATTTGCTGAAATAAAAATTCTGCCTCAAAAACCTTTATTCTTATAAATTGTTGGAAAATGAGTCTTTTGTAACCAAAATTACTATAATTGTACAAAAATAACATTTAAAACATATAATATATATAATAATATTGGTAAATTTATTACTTATCAAACTCCCTCACACTTAAATCATTGCTTATCCTTAAGCAATTGGAAAATCAAGAGATCAAAACATGATTCAAGGCCTTGAAATAATAAGTGCTATCTTGTTGAATATAGTTTCACAATACAAGGTAGATAGGTAATATGCAATTCCTTATAATGTTTCTAGTACCAATCACGCCAAGTAAATGGGAAGTAATTATATAAAGATTAAAGCTAATTCAACAAAATTTCAATATGTAATTCTAATTTTGAAAATAACAAATCAATATATTACTAATTAGTTTTCTAGTATATTTAACAATGGTTTTACAGCATTAAATAAGACCTAGATGCATCAAATGAACCACAAAAGACGAGCAAATCAATTTTGAAAAATTGCAGAACTGAAGTGAGGATCGATCACCCTTTTGGCTATCCTAACGCACTTGATTGGCTGTGCTAACGCCCTTTCGAATGCCCTTTCGGTCGTCCTAAAAAATTTGATAGAAAGTTCCAAAATAGGTTCGGACAGTGGTATAGCCATCTTATCACGCGTCCTAACATTGTTCGGCCATCCTCAAGGTGGGATCGGATGTCCTATCATGTATAACGGCTAGTTTTCCATCAAACTTCAATTTAATCGTTTGTGACTGTTGAAGCTTGTTTTAACCCCATTTCTCAACCCTATAAATATTAATTTGTATATAATTGATATAGAACCTTTACCTACATTTATTGCAAGTTTTTAAGAGTGATTTTGGTATAAAAATACTTTCTCCTTTAGTGTATTGGTGATAGTTTGTCAGGTAATTAGTTGGGTTATAATATGTTCTTCAAAGTGTGCGTGGTAGCATTCAAGTATAGCTTTGTGAAGGTTGATTGAGTGAATTGTAAAACTCTTTGGCTCAACTAGAGAGTGCTAGGGTGGGCAAAGAGTGATCCCTATATTGTACATGTTGGTTTGCTTCACCAACTTGTGAAGATGCATATAGTGGATTCAAACTCTAAATTGAGGAACTTGGGAGTGGACATAGGTGTTGAACTTGACACCGAACTACTATAAATCGATTTTGTCTCTTTCTATTTTTTACTTTATTGTTCTTATATTGATTACTTGTCATATTATTTGTTTTATCATTATTGCTAAGTATGAAGTCAATTAGGCAAAAATTGTCTAGTTGAATTGGGTTATTATTTGAGTATAATTGCACTAGTTTTTGAACAACCTAATTCACTTCTCTCTTAGGATGCACCTAGGGCCAACAATTGGTATCAAAACTTGGACTCTATTTTTGATAGCCCAACAAGCTAGGACTAGATCATGGCAACCAATAAAGCACTATTTTTAGAGGGGCAATCCATTATTAGACCTCCCTTGTTTAATGGTGTAAATTTTGATTTTTGGAGGGATATAATGAAATTTTTTTTTGCAATTCTTAAATATAAAATTATGGTATATAATTAGTGAAGGACCTTATGAGACCACCATACTTGACAAGAAATTAGGAAAACTTAGATAAAAAACTAGAAATGAGTCGAGTGTTGAAGATAGAATAAATCTCGCCTTGAATACCAAGGCCATGAATGTTTTATACAATGCTTTAAATGCCAATGAGTCTTCTTGGATAAAAGGTCGTAAATCAACAAAAGAAATTTGGGACAAATTGAGAGATATTCATAAAGAAAGTGATAATATGAAAGAAGATAGGAAATCTCTACTTGTAGCTAAATATGAATCATTTAAAATGGAATGTCATGAGAATATTGATAATGTGTATTGTAGGTTCAACGGCATTGTCAAAGATTTAGAAGAACTTGGCAAAGAATATTCATTGAATGAGAAAAATAGAAAATTTTTGAATACCTTGCCTATAGAATGTGAATCTAAAGTTATCGCTATTGAAGAAGCTAAGAATTTAAATTCCATGCCTATTGATTCTCTTATAAGTTTACTAACCTCTTATGAATTGAAGTTTAAATTTAAAATTCAAGATCCTGAGGAGGCACGGATAAAGAGGGGCATTGCACTTAAAGCTTCTCAAGAGGAGGAAGATAAATATGTGGATGAGAGTGATCTAACTCTTATTACTAAGGGGTTCAAGAAATATCCTATCAACAAAGAAGGAGGAAGAAGAAGAAAGCATTTCAATAATTTTCAAATTTCTTTGGAGGATTGCAACTCTGATGGAGAAATTGAAGAAAATAAGACAGCTCAAATGGCCTTTTTGACCATTGGTGATAAAGAGGTAACTTCTAGTAACTCATCTTGATTGTGAGTTTATGTTACTATCAAAATAAAGCACAATTTACACAAACAAGTGATAAAATTTATAACCTAATACTCGTTCCGCAAGTGCACGGGTTAATTGTAGTTGTGACAAGTATTAGAGTCGATCCCACGAGGAAACAAGAAATAGCAACTACCAAAGCTACTAAATTGTTTTATTATCTAAACAATAAAACTTAGAAGGTGGTGAAATGGTAGGAAAATCAATTTCAAGTAAACAAACAATGAAGAAACTAGCTAAACAAAGTTGGCTAGACTTAAAAATCCACTTTATATGCAAGTTAAGCTTATGGTGACTTTATTCAAGTTTAGGATTCAATTCCATTTGTACTCCAAACTAAAACTCTATATGAATGGAAAAATACTAATACATAAGCTTTCCTACTCTTATGGTAAAGTCTAGCATGCATTAGTTCATTAAACTCATGAATTGTGACTTTAAACCTTAATCCACCTATTTGAATAACTACTCTTGTGAGATTCAATATAAGTTTCATTTACTCTTTCCATTGTTAAGTGCAAATCTCTTTGTCAAATAACAACTAGATAACTTGAAATTAGTAGCTAATCAACAACAAGTGTTAAGACCAAGTAAATGAATAAACAAGAATAAGTAGGCCATAAATCAATTCAAACATATTAGAGCTACATCCTAAATCTAGTAGGAATCAACTTAGTTTAACATTGTAAAGGTAATATTAAGCACATAAATGAATGTAAACAAGCATGCATGAATGAAACTAAAAGGAATAAGGTTAGAGTTACTCATTTGGTGGATGAACTTGGCTTTAAAACTTGTCTTTGTATTTCATCAAACATGTTGAATACAAAGTAGTTCCTCCAAAGTCTTGTTACAAGAATATGACTTTGCCTACTACAAAACTAAGAAAAAAATCTACTCTAAATATTTACAAGGAGCGCTCCTCCTACCAAGATTTAGTTCTAGCTTAAACTTAGTTTAAACCAAGCATATCTATCATGAATACAAAGGCATGTATTTATAGAAATAACCCTAGAGTCTCTTTTCGAGTTGGAGACATAATGATCAAATTTGATTCCAAATTTTGTAAAAGTCTTCCTTAAGCTTTGTGTTATCTTCTAGGGCATCTCAAAATGCAGCTGGACATTGAAATTATCTACAAAAGTTGTGTAAACAAGCTGCAAATTAGAACCAGACGAAATCAACAAGTTGATGACGATCCGTGGGCAGGATCTGCGGGTGGCAACCTGCAGATCGCTCTCTATTTTCAATTTTGCCATTTTAAATTTTGGTTATTCCTATAATGCATTTGAGACATTTTTCACAAATAAACCATAATTGTCTTGGTAGAATTTGGTGAGAAAAATATTTGCCAAAAATTTCAAACTTAATTGATAAAATTTGTACAACTTGAATCAACTTTGATTTTGATCGTCCTTGGGCTTCAATTAATCCAAATTTTGTTTAATCCTTATTTCCTGCCAGAATGTTTAATCCTTATTTCCTGTCAGAATCAAATAAACTTGGGTATTAATTTGCTCAAAATAATAATTTTGCCTCAAAATCCTAATTTTCGAACAAAAAATCCTAATTTAAGAGCAATCCTTTATTTGATGGAAAATAATAAAATTGAGTCATTTTAATATAAAAAATATCAAAAACATACTAAAATCATATATAAAATACTATATTAAAATAGGTAAATTTACTACTTATCACATCTCATGATGATTATAAAAATTTTGATGATGATGATCTAGAAGCTTTTGTCGTTAAATTGCATGATAGTCTTAAGGAGTCATATGCTGGGAATAAAGTTTTGAAAAACAAAATAAATGCTTTATTAAATGAGAACTCAAAGCTTTTTCAGGAAAATAGTACATTGAAAAAGGAAGATAATGTTTTCAAAACTAGAATTGAGCTTGATTTTAAAAGGGATGATTTAAAACAAAGATTAGAAGAAAAGAAAAGGTTTTATGAAAATATAAAAAGGAAAAAATTTTGTTGAGATAAAGAATGGATGATCTTAACAATTTCCTTCAAAATGAAAAACAAAATGTTTTTGAAAAGAAAAATGTTAGGGACATGTCTCTTAACAAAAATTATACTACTTTTATGAAAAATAACATTTGTTTTATTAAATCTTCTTTTGTTAGAGATTCCGATATAACTTGCTTTTATTATCATCAACATAGACACATGCATAGAGAGTGCTATGTTAAAAAGAATATCAGTTTAGGCATGAAAGCCGTTTAGCTAGAGAAAAACTATGCTAACCCCCTTAGACCCAAAAAAATACGGGTACCAAATACTATCTCTTGATTTTGTAGGGTTAAACAATCACCACAGTGAAGACAAGACAATATATGAATAAAGGGGTAAAAGATATCATTTATTTTCTTAGTAATTTATATGAGATATTTAACATAAATGAATATGTGGTAAACGAAGTTTGCATATAATGTGGGGAACAATATTCCTATCTTATTGTTGCAAATGACGAGGGGAGCAATACTCTCACTTTTTAATATGACCCTATTTCATTATCTCACTATTTTTTTTATATCCAAAAGAAGAGTATGTTTCTTCAAAAAGGAGTTTTATTATCAATTATACTTTCAAAAAATGTTTTTGAGAAATAATTTGTGTTTTTTAGCTTAAAATAAGTTTTTCATAACATATACTTTTATTAAGGATGAGTCTTTCTAAGGGGATGCACATCTAGTTTTGATGATGTCAAAAGGGAGAGAATTAATGATACTTGCTTTAAAACTACAAATGATGGTTTATCATTTTGTTTATAAACTTTTGAGCATTGATTTGCCATCATCAAAAAGGGAGAGAATATAATCCTAATTTTGATGATAACAAATCAATATATTGCTAATTAGTTTTCTAGTGTGTTTAGCAATAGTTTTGCAGCATTAATTAAGACCCGATGCATCAAATAAACCACAAAAGATGAGCAAATCAATTTTGAAAAATTTCACAACTAAAGTGAGAATTAGCTACCCTTTCGGCTATCCTAACGCGCTTGATCGGCCATCCTAACGCACTTTCAGATGCCCTAAAGAATTTGATAGAAAGCTCCAAAATAGGTTCGGACAATGGTTCGGCCGTCCCATCGTGCATCCTAACATGGTTCGGCTGTCCTAGAGGTAGGATTGGACATCCTATCGCGTATAACAACAAAGTTTTCAGCAAATTTCAATTTGACCATTTGTGACCGTTGGAGCTTGTTTTAACCCCATTTCTCACCCTTATAAATATCAATTTGTATAGAATTGATATAGAACCTTTACCTGCATTTATTACAAGCTTTTAAGAGTAATTTTGGTGTAAAAATACTCTCTCCTTTAGTGTGCTTGTGATAATTTGCGAGGTAATTGGTTAGGTTATAGTATGTTCTTCAAAGTGTGCGTGGTAGCATTCAAGTGTAGCTTTATGAGGGTTGATTGAGTGAATTGTAAAACTTTTTGGCTCAACTAGAGACTGCTAGGGTAGGCAAAGAGTGATCCCTGCGTTGTATATGTTGATTTGCTTTACCAACTTGTGAAGAAGCATATAGTGGATTCAAACTCTAAGTTGACAAACTTGGGAGTGGATATAGGTGTTGAGCTTGACACTGAACCACTATAAATCAATTTTGTCTCTTTCTCTCTTTTACTTTATTGTTCTTTATATTGGTTACTTGTCATATTATTTGTTTTATCATTATTGCTAAGTGTGAAGTCACTTAGGCAAAAATTATCCAATTGAATTGGATTATTATTTGAGCATAATTGCACTAGTTTTTGAATAATATAATTCACCCCTCTCTTAGGATGCACCTACGGCCAACACAATGCCTTACAAAATTTCACAACATAAGTATTCAATATGGATAATCATACACAATTCAAATTACACAATAGGGATGTATTGAACTTTGTAATTTGTAAGTGTCTTCTGACGCGAAGGTTGACAATTTTAGATGAAAACTCCCAATTGCTCGACACTTCAATTATTTTAACCCCACTTTAGCCCTTAGTTTGAAAAGTGAAATTGCCTTTTGATGAAATGATCGGCATTTTATGATGAATAACCCTTATTACTGAACAATTTACTTTCAAGCAAACTTACTATGCATACTCATGATTCAATTGCGTTTAACGCAAAAATTGACATTTTGTGATAAAGATTCCTAGTTATTAAGCAATTTGAATCATTGGAATTGTTATAAGTAAACATTCATCATTGCACTTCATATTATTCTTGTACCTTGATTCAGATAAGTATTCTTTTTGTCCATATTTGCCACTTAAGAATGTAAAATTAAGTAAAGAAAAGAAATTTAAATTCAAACATGCCAAATCAAAACATATGTACAACCATTTTACAATGTGTACTTTCTTAAAAACAAAATTCCTAATCACATAATAACTATTTCTTCATGTATTTATAAAATACATTCAATCAAAGTTGCATAAATTACTTCAAAAAGTAAAGGAATTTAACAAGTTTATGACATGAAGCCATGTTAAAGAAGTAAAATTTTAAAAATTTTGGCCATATTTTACCAAAACAATATCTTGACACCCTTATTCTCAACCAAACCAAACATGCTCTTTTACCATCCCCCCTCCCCATGTAGATACCAAATTTTCACACACCATTTATTTTCAAAACATGGGAGGGGCATGTTTGCACTTTTGTGCCAAATTTTAATTTTTCAATAATTTGGAGGGTAAAATAGTAATTTTATTTGTAAATATTTTTTTATCATCTTTTTGGGGGTTTTAAATTCATATTTTTACTTTTATGTGAATTTGTTAATTTTTATAATTTTTCTGGATTCAATTAGTATTTTTTATATTTTTCCCATCACGAGGACAAAATGGTAATTTCATCTTGTGAATACCATGTTAGCTCATTTTTAGTTTCAAATTCATTTTTTCTAATTCTTCAAGCATGTTTTTAATTTTCCTGATTTTTCAGAGATGATTACTATTTTTTCTGTGAATTTTCATTGCTCAAGGGCAAAATCGTCATGTTACAAATTAAATTCATTTTTCACAAAATTTTGAGTCAAAATTTCATTTTCTAGTGTTTTAAGCTTATTTGTAATTTTTGATAATTTTTTGAGAACAAAAACTATTTTTATGTGAAATTTCATTGCTCAAGAGCAAAATCGTCATTTTACAAATTAAATTCATTTTTTCATAAATTTTGAGTCAAAAATGCATTTTTTAGTGTTTTAAGCTTATTTGTAATTTTTGATAATTTTTTGAGATCAATAGCTATTTTTCTGTGAATTTTCATCATCTAAGGGCAAAATTGTCATTTGACATTCCAAATTCATTTTTCACCAATTTTTGGGTCCCAAATTCGTTTTTAGGTTCTAAGCATGTTTCTAAGTTTCTAACTTTTTTTCGGAGTGAATTAGTGTTAATGAATTTATTATTTACATTTTTCTTGATTTTTTTATTATTGTGAAAGAGAATAGATTTTTTTAAGAATAAAGTTGTAATTTTGTAGTCAAGGGTATTTTGGTCTTTTAATCATTTCTTGGAGGTTAAGACTTGTGCAGTATAAATACCCCACTTGGGGATGTTAAAAAAGGGGAAGAGAAATTTAGAAACCCGAAAAACACTTTTACTTTTTGTGATTTTTAGATTAAAACACACACAATACGCTACAAAACACACACACTTGCCGATTATTTCCCAAGGTTTCCACTGTTCATCATCTTCAAGTTCAAGCCCAGCAAGAAGATTACATTTTTGTTTATCATCAATCATCCCACAAGGTAATTATTAGTGTTTTCTATTCCATTTTTTCTCTAGTAAGATTTGATTATATTTTTAGAGCTTTTCTTTTAATTTTCTTTTTGTTTGTTCTATTGTTCCTGGGTTCGTTTAATTTTCTGGGTTTTAACTTTCTTCTTCCCTCAACTTTCTTATCCAACGCCTGTTTTTCCTTCCACCGTCTGCCCCCTTACAGTTTCTTCATACCATCTTCTGCAAATCCCATCACCCTTCCAACATCAGCAAAGCCATACCTCTAGTTTTCTTTCGTTTACCATTCCTTTTCCCTCTCCTTAACCAAAATCAGAATACTACTATCGGAACCCCACAAAGCAGAAACCTACGCCAACTAAACCAAACCTTCCATCTCTACCGAATCAAGCTCACACAAAATCCACAACCTGCATAAACAACAACCCAAAAACTCCCACAGCAGCAAATTCCAATCAAAATCAGACACCTCTCTCTTCCCACCACTCACTACCCATAACCACCGTTTGCAACCGTGACCACAAGTAACAACCAGCCCCGATTCCTTTAACCACCTCCACTCAATTGCAATCACTTGGGATCACTGAAGCAATCCACTGACCACCTGCAAAGAAAAATAGCATAACCAAACCAGCAACGAACACACAGCAACCCAAAATCCATCAAAACCTGCAGAAAAACAATTCAATTGACACAGCCCCAATCATCTCTACAGATGTTTTCCTCCATCGTCTCTACTGCAATTCACCATTAGAAAGAGACCTAAGTCCACCCAATTAACTGCCTTCCATTGCTTCCTCACACTTCCCACATTCACCTTTTTGCCATCAGTCAAATTATCTCCTAAATCAAACCCCACCCACACACATAACCAGCAATTCCCCATCAGCTTAGCACAGTTTGCCTCTCCCCACGACAACCTTAGACTCACCACCAACAACCACCATCATTCACGTACACTCACGCGGATCACATACACGCAAAACACAAAGCATACCCACACACAATCACCTGCATACACATCCACTTAATCAATCACACACATCTAAATAATCACATACATATTCAGAAACGCACACAAAGCACCACAGTCACACCATCATCGTGCACATAATCACAAATAACCTGCAACAATAATTCATTCCAGCCCCAATTTACACCTCCTCTGCCCCTAAACTCAGGGCTGCTTTCAGAGAACGGAGAGGGGGATGAGAGGGAGGAGAAACAGAAATCAAATGAGAGAAATAGAAAGAGAAGAAGAGATAGAGAATGAGAGCGCGAGAGATAGAGTGGGCAAAGGCAGAGAGGAAGAAAAAGAGAAAGAGCAGATTTGAGAGAAAAGGAGAAAACACTGAGGTGAAGAGAAAAGAGAGACCAGAGACGAAGGAGAACAGCGAGAGAGAAGAAAATGGGAGCTGGAGAAAAAGAAAAGAAAAAAAAAGAAAAGAGGGAAAGAGAAGAGGAAAGCAAAGAGAAGAAACTGGAGAAGATGAGAAAGAGAGAGAGAGAGCCAGGCGAGAAAAGAGAAAAGACCATAGAGAATGGAGAGAGCAAAGAAAGTGAGTGAAAAAGGGAAAGGGGGAATTTTTCTGAAGATGACGCCTTGGGGGCGGGGGAAGAGAATATCCTTATTAACAGAAAGAAAATTGGGTTTGGGGGTGAATTGGGACGTTACTTTTGGTTCGGTTTTATTCTAATTTGGAAATCTATGTCTGGTCTTCATTTAGTCTTTTAACTCAATTAATTAAATTAAATTACTCAAGCCAGTTTGTTTTTCTAATTTGTTTAATTTAGTTTAGCTATAATTTAGTTAATTAGTTTAATTGATCAAGATAATAGAATTAGTTGATTTAGCCATTATTTTTGTCCGGCATTTTTCTGTATTGAGGTGTTCTTTTTGTAATACAGTAGGTATTTTATTTTTGCATCCTTATGAATGTTGGAATTTCATTTTTTTTTAAACCGTCGTCACTGCTGAAATTTATGCTTTGTTGACCTCATTTTTGCTGAAATTTATTGTTGTGTCCCCCCGATTCGCTTTAATTTATTGTTTTATCCCCCCAACTTGTGTAAATTTTTAATTTTACCTGTTGATTAGTTGAACTTTCATTTTTTCCCTTGAGCCCCCTTAAGTTGCAATTTGTTTTTAGGCCTCTTAGCTTAATAGAATTTACATCTTTTACCACAAGTTTTGGCCTTTCTTATTTTGATTTATTATGTTAAATAGTGGTACCTTGACTTATTTGTTCATTTTGATTAGTGTTTGTACCGGTCTTCAAAAAAGGTATCCCGATCTCTCATTATTTTTCGTTTATGTGCTCAAATGTGCTCTAATGTGATATTTTATGCATTTTTTTATGCGTTTCTTATTTTATGCACTTTTTGCGTATTTATTTATTTTGTGTTATTTAATTTTAAATTTTATTATTTTGACGAAAAATGTAATATTCTCACATCTAGCTAGTCAATATAATAGTTAAATTATTTTTCTTATATTTTAGCAAAAATTGTGTAATTAGGTAAAAAGTGTAATAGATAGGGCATTTTTAATTTCCCCCCTTAAATTGTAAATTGAGTCCCCGGTGTAACAGTTAGGGTTTATTTGCTTTGCATGCTTACGTGTTTATTTCTTTTACTACTTTCCTTAGAGTTTTTGCATTTAGAATATTATGCTTATATGATATGTGCTTCTATGTGATCTAATATGTTTTTATATGTTTTAATTTGCTTTTAATTCATGCTTTAATATTTAATTCATGATTTATGGTATTCCGTCACCACACTAGTCCAACGCTAGTTGTGGCTTCATTTTTTCGCTAGTCCAACGCTAGTGGAATTTTCCTTAGAACGGGCGAGCCCAACGCAAGACCCTGAGGACATTTTAGTGTTAGGTGCATTCGTGTGCATTTCACATTTCACACACTTCTAGATTTCTTTCTATTTGGCATGATTTTCTGATTATTATTATTATTATTATTATTATTATTATTATTATTATTATTATTATTATTATTATTATTATTATTATTATTATTATTTTTACACATTTTTAAAATGCATGACATCTAGATTGCATTTCACTTAGACTTTAGGACATTTGTGTGATCTGACTAAAAATAGTCGTCTATTCACGTGGGAAGCGGTGGCGTACAGGCCGTTCCCCCCTCCGTGAGTAGAAAAATATCAGTCACGAGTTATTAGTTTCCCGCACCCGTCATGTTGCATACCCACATTCTTTCTTCACTTACTATATATTATTATTTTCTTTCTTTTTTGCATCACGTTTTGCATAAACTCGTGACTCCCTCGAGGTCTCGACTCGGGTTTTCGCAATTAATGCGATAATTCCGACCAAGCCTCGACGGAACATACCGACCCTCCCGATATTCACATTTAGACTCAAGATTTGCATTCATTTAGATACATCTGAACTGTTAGTGTATGTCCTAAAACCAAGTTAGTTTTTGAGATTTTTATTACGCTTATTTCGTGGCATTTTCTTTATCATTTAATACTTGTTATCAATATTACTTGTTTATTTGATAAAGTCCATAGAATATTAACTGTGTATAAGAGATTGTAAGAGTTACAATGATGAGACTCTTATTACACATTAAGTTATATTATTAAATATCCCTAGTCGTAGTATTAATGAGATTGGACATCATTAATATGGGAAGACTAGCACATACTTTGCCTCTACTTATGGTAAGTAGTAGTTGATCTCGTCAACTATGGCGTGTGACACCTAAGCTGGTATGTGGATGCTTGTTAGAGAACAAGTTCATTGGATTGATCCGCCAAGAGTTACTATTTATAGTGCTAATGAATTATACTCTTAATGGCAATGGTGTAAGTGATCCTTAGACTGGAGATTACCGTGGCATCCTGAGTGTGGATAGCTATGCTTTGACTCTATTGCTCGGTGCTCGTAAAAGAGTAGCCCATACGGTAGAGATTGGGCATAGTATGAAGCATGGAAGGATAGTGAGTAATCGATATAGGATTCACCACTCCTTATTATAGGAGAGTATATCCCGGATTGGCCACTTGTTGAAATATGACTTAAAGAATCTTTTGCGCAAAAGTGAAAGTATGACTTGAAAGAGTTTCAAGATTATACTTTTATGGAAAGTTATATTTCGGGAACAAGAAATCATTAATTAGTCATTTAAAGATTGCGCACTACACTCTTAGACTAATTGGGATATAGTGTGGTGAAAGGATATTAATTACACGGTAACATTGTCATTGATAGGTGTAGTCTACCATATGACTTTCCTATTCACTTGGGTGGTCATGATGCAATGCTAGACGCCACTCATGATCTATAAGTGCAAATTAATTAATTAGTGAATTAATGATAAATTAAAGTATTAATTTATCTAGCTCTTAATTAATTAATTAATAAGTTATAATTTGTACTTATTGCCAACGTGAATGGAACTTAATGGGTCACACACAATAAGAACATGGTCTTTGGGTTAAATTGTTATTAAGATAAGTATATGATACTTATGGGGTTAATTTATGTGATAAATTAACTTAAAGGACTTAATTATAAATATTCTAAGTCTTGATGGAAATTAGTTTCCTAAAAGGAATTAAGAAGCTATTTGGTTTCCTTTTGGAATTGGTTTCCTAAAGGAATAGGATTAGCTTAAGGCAAGCTTCCTAAACCTTCTTGATTTCCAATTGCTCTTGTTTCCTTAAAGACTAGGATACTACATCTATAAATAAGTCCATGCCTTGACTCTTGATTGATTGATAAAACACAAGATAAAATTTAGAGAGAGAAAAATTGAGAGAGGCGTGTTTTCTCCCAAAACAAACGCCACACCCTCTTCTCCCTAAGGGTTAGGGTTTTGTCTTCCTCCTCTTCTTGTTCTTGTGTTCTTCATGATATTCAAGGGAGCTAGCACTCAAAAGGCAAGGCAAGCAAGCCCAAAGGTTCCTAAAGATCATAGTTCGTGTGGATACCGTTGGAGGCTCGACACTTGGAGGGCTTTTCGTGGTAGATCAACACCTTCATCGAATAGGATCTTGCCCTTTGAAGCATAGAAACCTTCTATGCTTGAGGTATTTGTGCTAAGCACCCTTTAATCGTATAGATTATATCAAAGAGATCCATGGCTAAGGTAATAAATTTTTAAATTTTCCGCAGCGTTACTCCCCTTATTACCTTACAGACCACTTATAGATCATGAGTGGCGTCTAGCAATGCATCATGACCACCCAAGTGAATAGGAAAGTCATATGGTAGACTACACCTATCAATGACAATGTTACCGTGTAATTAATATCCTTTCACCACATTATATCTCAATTAGTCTAAGAGTGTAATGCGCAATCTTTAAATGACTAATTAACAATTTCTTGTTCCCGAAATATAACTTTCCATAAAAGTATAACCTTGAAACTCTTTCAAGTCATACTTTCACTTTTGCGCAAAAGATTTTTTAAGTTATATTTCAACAAGTGGCCAATCCGGGATATACTCTCCTATAATAAGGAGTGGTGAATCCTATATCGATTACTCACTATCATTCCATGCTTCATACTATACCCAATCTCTACCGTATGGGCTACTCTTTTACGAGCACCGAGTAATAGAGTCAAAGCATAGCAATCCACACTCAAGATACCATGGTAATCTCAAGTCTAAGGATCACTTACACCATTGCCATTAAGAGTATAATTCATTAGCACTATGAATAGTAACTCTTGGCGGATCAATCCAATGAACTTGTTCTCTAACAAGCATCCACATACCAGCTTAGGTGTCACACGCCATAGTTGACGAGATCAACTACTACTTACTATAAGTAGAGGCAAAGTATGTGCTAGTCTTCCCATATTAATGATGTCCAATCTCATTAATATTATGACTAGGGATATTTAAGAATATAACTTTATGTGTAATAAGAGTCTCATCATTGTAACTCTTACAATCTCTTATACACAGTTAATATTCTATGGACTTTATCAAATAAACAAGTAATATTAATAACAAGTATTAAATGACAAAGAAAATGCCACATATATAAGTATAACACGAAATAAGCGTAATAAAAATCTCAAAAACTAACTTGGTTTTAGGGCATACACTAACAAACTCCCACTTGCACTAAAACCAATCACCTATAGGTTTTAGGCCATGAGCATGACTATCATGCCTATTCTAGGACAAGGCCATGGTGAAAGGATTAGTGACACTTACATTGTGGGAACTTCCTCTATCTTTTCATCATTTGTATCAAACTATTTCCACAAATAGATGGCGGCATGAACCTACACTTTAGGATCATGGATGAGACTTTAGTTCCTTGATTAAGTGATGGCACAATTGTTTTCATAAAACAATAGAAAGAACTATTCTTTGTCCAACAAAGAATCCCTTGATCCATAGTAACTTCTAAAACTACCATGTACTCGCCTTTGCTGTAGAATATGTTATAGTGTCTATCATAAAACGCTTTTATCCACTACAGTTCAACGTGATCACCAATTCATCTCATGATTTACTTATCATCCCTATTAGATTAAAAGCTTGTATATTAAAATCTCACACTTCTTGTAATTTCCGTAGTCAAGAATAGTCTTTTAGTGCTTCTAGAGTACTTAATAATATTCTTTGATAACCATCTAGTGACACTCACCAGAATTGCTCGTAACACTTAAAGCCAGAAGACATCGGGTCTCGTACATAAGATAGCAAACAAAATAGAACCCATTGTAAAAGCATACGAGATCTATTAATGCTTTCAATCTCGACAAATGTCAAAGGCACATGTCTCTCAAAAGAGTAATATCCTATCACATAGGTAAAACCCCTTCTTCGATTGCACTATGATAAACCCTTTAGCATCTTTGCCTATGTACTTGGATCTAGTGAGACCAAGCAACCTCTTGGATCTATCTATATAGATCTTAATTCCCAGATTAGAGATCGCCTCTCCTTTATTAAGAAATTCTTGGACAACCATATCTTTACCTTTTAAAGTATGTTGTTTCCATCAACGATATGTCATCCACATATAGTATTAAGAAAATGGACAATGCTCCCACTCAACTTTACATTTACACAAAGCTTGTCTTTGTTTTCGAGAAAATCAAACTCTTTAATTATCTTATCAAAACAAATGCTCCAACATCTTGATACTTGCAAGAGTCCACTAATGGACCCTTGAAGCTTGCTTACCTAATGACTATCAATGGTAGTGAAGGACTCAAGGGATGTGTCATATACATACCTTTTAATTCCCGTTAAGGGATGAAGTCTTCATATCCATTTGTCATAGCCAAAAAGTAGCTATTGCAAGTAAAATCTTAAATGGATTTAAGCATGGCTATTGGTGAAATGGTTTCTTTCAAAGTCAAGCCTTTGAATTGAATCCTTTTTCCATTAACCTTGCTTTATAGGTAACTACGTTACCATCCATGTCAAGTCTTTCTCATAAAGACCTACTTGCACCCTATGAGTTTTATCCCTTTAGGTGACTCGAGCAAGGTCTACACCTTGTTCTTGTACATGGAATCCATTTTGGATTTTATGGCATCTTGCCACGTCAAGGAGTCTACATTAGACAAAGCCTCTTCGTGACTAGTAGGTTTGTCATCATATATGACTAGTACATTATTGCTCTTGCTAATGAGAAATCTATATATCTCATACTGTGAGAAATCTGTATTTCTCAAGAGTATAACACACTCTACCAAGTCTTTTGAAGATTTTGTGCACTTTGAGCTTCCGTTGCGCCTCATCAACATGTGGCATAAGCTCTAGTTCCAACTATTGATCTTTGTCAATTCATGGTTCTTGAACCTTTCAAGTTCTATCTTGCTCCCACTGTCTCTTTTAAGAATAAACTATTTTTCTAGAAAAAGACATTTCTTGAGACAAACATTTTTCTCAAGGGAATTATAGAAGTGGTGTCCAATGTTTTCACAAGGATACCCCACAAATAGATACTTGTTGGAACATGGTTGAGTGTATGGGAGTGGCGTCTAAGGCAAGAACCCCTTAAATGAGGTTAGGAATTGTAGTATGACTCATCATGGTTTGCGCCATATCTCATAGGGTACAACTTCTCCTCTTTCACACATCATCAATAATGGTGTTTCAAATGGAGACATTGAGAAAGAATCACATTCTTCTTTAATTATTTTGAAACACTTGACATTGAGTATTAGCCACATAGATCAAATCTTTAGTGTTTTAATACTCTTGTCAACTTTGTTTTTCTTACTTCAATGCTAATGACTTTGAACACTTCAAAGGCCATGGATGCGTGTATCATATGATACACATAATCATATCCCATATGATCATCCATGAAAGTGATGAAGTATGATAAACAACCTCTAGCATAGATCGACATTGGGCCAAAAACATCTATATGTTGAAGGTCTATGAAGATCACTAGCATATTCACCTTTTTATAATAAAAGGTGTTATGGTCATCTCTCTAAGTAAATGAGAATCGCATGTCTCAAACGATTCACAATTGAAAGAGTCCAAGTACACAACTATTATGTAATTTAGAAGTGCGTTTCTCATTCACATGACCAAGTCTATAATGCCAGAAGGATAGTTGTTTCAAAATATAGAGTTTTTGTCTATGTTTGAGAATGGACTTATCAAGGTCTAGGATTTATAAAACGTTGTTTTAGTGATCTAATACCACAAAGAACACCACTACGTAAAAGAACAGTATATATTCTCTTTTGTAATGGTAAATCTTTTCACATTTAATGTGAATTGATTTCATGCTTCTTTTGTAAGTATCACAACATAATAACAATGTTTTAAATTCTAGAACAAGCCCAGTTGGTAAAGAGTGTATAAGTCTCTACAGCTAGTGTAGCAACTCTTGCTCCATTCATCACACGTAGTTTGACTTTCTCTTTCCTTATTGTCTACTATGCTTATGACCTTGCATATTTTGCAAATATGGGATCTAAATCCAGTATCTTATACCCAATGGTCTTAATTAGTAGATGAATTTATCTCAAATATAAACATACTTAGAAGTAGAAGCTTCACTAAGCCTCTTTAACTTCTTAGTATTGAAACGAGCCTTACAATTCCCTTTCCAATAGAATTGGAAACATGTGCCCTTAGACTTGTCCATTTTGATCACACCTTTAAGCTTTGTCATAGCTACATGGGTCTTCTCAAGACCACGCTAGGTTTTACCCTTGACAAACAATAAAGTGCCCCTTTCTTCCTTGATAGACTACTCTTTAGATATCTCATATCTAATGGTCCTAGATTGTGTATCAACAACTCTTTGAGATGCACAATCACAGACAAAAAGATCTATCAATTTGTGCTACTTTTATAGCTTAGGAATTATAGATGACATTACGATACAAGTAGCAATATCATTATCATCTTTTATGCATCTTGTATGCACATTGTTTCCTAACTATAATTATCACTGTAGGACAAGTGGAAGTGGGTATCAAGGACATAGCCAATTGTGCTTAAGAACTATTCTCAAGTTTTACACTAGTCCAAGAAAATCGCATATAATGGAGATATAGGGTGATAAGTGTGTTCATGTGTACATTCATTCTACAACAAATGAAAAGATAGTATAAGTATTTGTTTCGTGTTATAATTGCAAACCAAAAATGTGGGCTTCGAATTTATTTGGTTTGCTCCCACTATTTTACTTCAAATCAATAACCCTCAAACTATTGATTCGGGAATCCGTTGGAGATTCCTAGTGGCTAGGATCCCATCTAGTTAACTTTGAGCTTGACGGTCGGCCAACAACCCAAAGCTAACTTCGATTAGGTAGGTAACTTTTACCAATCACAACTCTTGTGACTCCTAGATAGTTGGGTATCAACTCTTGATATTCACATCTAATGCGTTACCCAACATTGCCTCAAAAATGCCATAACCTTGACGGTCGGCCAACAAGTTATGCATTTTGTTAAGTCGGACCCATTATTCAGAGATCACATCTCATAACAAAAACATATTCCAAGTAAGGTGACCTTGACGGTCGGCCAACAAGTCAACACTTAATAGGAACTCTTCGTTTTTGTTATAATAATGGAAGGCAACTTATATATTGACTTAATATTGCCTCAAAAATACCATAACCTTGACGGAGGCCAACAAGTTATGTATTTTTGTTAAGTCAGACCCATTATTTCGAGATCATATCTCATAGTAAAAACATGCTCTAGGTAAGGTGACCTTGACGGTGGGCCAACAAGTCAACACTTAACAAGAACTATGATTTTTACTATAATAATGGAAGGCAAGTGACTTAATATTTTATTTGAGGGATTTTATTTTAATTATACAATATATAGTCTCATCATAGCATGTAATTAAAATATATCGACATATAAAATAAAAACATGCATAATTAAACCGTGGATGATTATGGACTTTACTAAGATATTTTCCTCGAGCCTTAAGGAAAATATATGGTCAAATTCCTAAGGGATGTGATCAACTCCTTGATGCATTCCTTGGGAGGTCTTCAACTCTTGATGAAGCCTCCATGGTTGCTCCTTGGTTCCATCTCCATCTTCTTTGTACATTACACATGTAATTCTATTCTAAACAATTTAGAAAATTAAAACCTAACTCTAACCTACACAATGTACATTACATGTATTGACTAAGAAACCTCGAGTTACATTCGAGGGGAGTTAGGTGAGAAGAGAATTACATGAGAATAATAGAGAAGGCAGGACGCGCAGGCCCTATTTTAAAAACCAATACAAGCCAACCATCAAAATTGATAAAAATTCAACCATTCAATCACATTGGTCATAGTCCATAATCATCCACCATGCCATCATAATATTTAACAATTAAATAAATTACTTTATTTAATTCTAGTCATAAATCACATGGTCTAATTTAATTAGATTAATATTCTTGAATTTATTTGTCTCAAAAATAAAGTTATAGAAGGTGTAGGTTTCCAAAATTTAACTTTCCAAATATTAACAATTAAAATTGGAAAGTGTTTTTATAGAGAAAATTCCAAAAATTCACGATTTTCCAAAAAATTAGGAAAAATCCCGCTAGAACTCTGCCAGCAAACCGTGGGACAAACCGTGCGCGGGTTCATCCGCGGTTTACAAACCGTGGGACAAACCGCGCGCGGTTTCATCCGCGGTTTGTTGACAGAAAGTACGGGATTTTAACCGCGGGTGAAAAACGCGCGCGAGTTTTCGCGCGGTTTGTGTCCAGAAAATACGATCTTTGAAATTCTTTGGTCTTTTTCAAAACTCTTTGAATCAAAACATGTTAAAACCCTTTTAGCACGTAAAAATAATTTAGAAACCTTGAATACAACCATAAGAACTCATCTTAATTATTTAAAACACTTTTAAACAATTAAGAACTTATCTTAAAAATCAAACTCTTGATTTTTCTAAAACAATTTTGAGACAAATTTCATCAAGAACAAACCATCCATATTTATGACAATTAAATAAACACAAATCATATAGATATAATCAAAGTAGGCTCTGATACCACTGTAAGGTAATAAGGGGAGTAACGCAGCGAAAATTTAAAAATTTATTACCTTAGCCATGGATCTCTTTGATATAATCTATACGATTAAAGGGTGTTTAGCACAAATACCTCAAGCATAGAAGGTTTCTATGCTTCAAAGGGCAAGATCCTATTCGATGAAGGTGTTGATCTACCATGAAAAGCCCTCCAAGTGTCGAGCCTCCAACGGTATCCACACGAACATGATCTTTAGGAACCTTTGGGCTTGCTTGCCTTGCCTTTTGAGTGCTAGCTCCCTTGAATATTCATGAAGAACACAAGAACAAGAAGAGGAGGAAGACAAAACCCTAACCCTTAGGGAGAAGAGGGTGTGGCGTTTTTCTTGGGAGAAAACACGCCTCTCTCAATTTTTCTCTCTCTAAATTTTATCTTGTGTTTCATCAATCTTCCAAGAGTCAAGGCATGGACTTATTTATAGATGTAGTATCCTAGTCTTTAAGGAAACAAGAGCAATTGGAAACCAAGAAGGTTTAGGAAGCTTACCTTAAGCTAATCCTATTCCTTTAGGAAACCTATTCCAAAAGGAAACCAAATAGCTTCTTAATTCCTTTTAGGAAACTAATTTCCATCAAGACTTAGAATATTTATAATTAAGTCCTTTAAGTTAATTTATCACATAAATTAACCCCATAAGTATCTTATACTTATCTTAATAACAATTTAACCCAAAGACCATGTTCTTATTGTGTGTGACCCATTAGGTTCCATTCACGTTGGCAATAAGTACAAATTATAACTCATTAATTAATTAATTAAGAGCTAGATAAATTAACACTTTAATTTATCATTAATTCACTAATTAATTAATTTGCACTTATAGATCATGAGTGGCGTCTAGCAATGCATCATGACCACCCAAGTGAATAGGAAAGTCATATGGTAGACTACACCTATCAATGACAATGTTACCGTGTAATTAATATCCTTTCACCACACTATATCCCAATTAGTCTAAGAGTGTAGTGCGCACTCTTTAAATGACTAATTAATGATTTCTTGTTCCCGAAATATAACTTTCCATAAAAGTATAACCTTGAAACTCTTTCAAGTCATACTTTCACTTTTGCGCAAAAGATTCTTTAAGTCATATTTCAACAAGTGGCCAATCCGGGATATACTCTCCTATAATAAGGAGTGGTGAATCCTATATCGATTACTCACTATCCTTCCATGCTTCATACTATACCCAATCTCTACCGTATGGGCTACTCTTTTACGAGCACCGAGCAATAGAGTCAAAGCATAGCAATCCACACTCAAGATACCATGGTAATCTCAAGTCTAAGGATCACTTACACCATTGCCATTAAGAGTATAATTCATTAGCACTATAAATAGTAACTCTTGGCGGATCAATCCAATGAACTTGTTCTCTAACAAGCATCCACATACCAGCTTAGGTGTCACACGCCATAGTTGACGAGATCAACTACTACTTACCATAAGTAGAGGCAAAGTATGTGCTAGTCTTCCCATATTAATGATGTCCAATCTCATTAATACTACGACTAGGGATATTTAAGAATATAACTTAATGTGTAATAAGAGTCTCATCATTATAACTCTTACAATCTCTTATACACAGTTAATATTCTATGGATTTTATCAAATAAACAAGTAATATTAATAACAAGTATTAAATGACAAAGAAAATGCCACATATATAAGTATAACACGAAATAAGCGTAATAAAAATCTCAAAAACTAACTTGGTTTTAGGGCATACACTAACAAACGCGATAGAACTTGGGGTTAATTTAGGAAAATTTGATTAAACCTCGCAACTAGCCTCGGTTAGGTTGAAAGGGTGCCTTAGGCGCAAACCTTTGCCTTTCCTTTCTTCAAATATAACTCCCGGACCTTTTTTTCTCGTTTTTCGTAGACCGGAGTGGGAAAAGGGTTTTAAATAATTTTTCTAAAATTTTTATTTTTTTGTTCTGTTTAAATGATTTTTCGGATGACTTGGTACACCCTAACTCAATACCAAGTGGTGACTCAATTTTCTAAAATAAAACCCTGTTTTCAAAAATTATTCGGCCAAACCTGTCGCATTTTTAGTCCCGGCCTTGTTTTCTTTTAAAATATTATTTTTCTTAAAATATACTTTTTTACTAAAATTTGATTTTTCTCACACACGTACGATTTTTCCAAAAACCTTTATTTTCGAAAGGGTCACTGAGACCGGACCGTCTTTTCGAGACGCGACAGTCAACGACCCCACTAGCACCCCTTTGCTCACAATTTTTTGGGACGCGACACCCCAATACTTAAAATGAAACATTACCCTCAATGTGTAAAAAGAGATATAAGAAAGAAAATGGATAAAGAAAACTCCCCTTATTTGGTTTCAGAATCTTTAAGTTGATATTGCTTGTCTCTTTGAAGTCTATGGCATCTAGCATGCCTCTCTTTGCAATGCTTCATCAAGTTCCTCATTTGATCCCAACTTGCTCATTGACTTTGCTTTCAAGGTTCCAAACACTTGCATGCTATGTTAGAAGGTGAATGAATAGCTATTGAATACCAAAAATAACATAACATGCTTGAAAGCTTTAAGGTTTCCCCCACACTTAGTGTGTGCAATGTGACTCAATGGGGTGAATGTCGCGACCCAAAAAATTGTGAGTAGAAAGATGCTAGTGGGGTCGTTGACTGTCACGTCTCGAAAAGACGGTCCGGTCTCGGTGACCCTTTCGAAAATAAAGGTTTTTGGAAAAACCGTGTGTGTGTGAGAAAAATCAAAATTTAGTAAAAAAGTGTATCTTAAGAAAAATGATAATTTAAAAGAAAACAAGGCCGGGACTAAAAATGCAACAAGTTTGGCCAAATAATTTTGAAAAAAGGGTTTTATTTTAAAATGGAGTCGCCACTTGGTACTGAGTTAGGGTGTACCAAATCACCCGAAAAACCGTTTAACAAAATAAAAATAAAAATTTTAGAAAAATATTTTAAAACCCTTTTTTGACTTCGGTCTACGAAAAACGAGAGAACAAGGTTCGGGAGTCACATTTGAAGAAAGGGAAGGCAAAGGCTTGCGCCTAAGGCACCCTTTTCAACCTAGCCGAGGCTAGTTGTGAGGTATAATCAAGTTTTTCTAAATTAACCCTAAATTCTATCGCATTTTGGATGTCTCTAAATGAATGCAAATCCTAAGTCTAAATGTGAGTATCAGGAGGGTCGGCATGTCCCGACGAGGTTTGGTCGGAATTATCGCATTAATTGCAAAACCCGAGTCGAAACCTCGAGAGAGTCACGAGTTTTTATGCAAAGTGTGATGCAAAAAGAAAAGAAAATAATAATATATAGTAAGTGGTCGAAGAAAGTGGGGATGCAACATGACGGGTACGAGGGACTAATAAACTCGTGACTTGTCTTTTTCTACTCATGGAAGGAGGAATTGCATGTATGCCACTGCTTCCCACGTGAGTAGGCGACTATTTCTAGTCGGATCATACAAAATGACCTAAATTCTAAGTGAGATGCAACCTAGATGTCATGCACTAGAAGATGTGTCAAAAATAAATAAATAAATAATAGTAATAATAATAATAATCCTGCAAAAATGGAAAGAAAACTTAAAATGTGTGAAGTGGGATATAAAAATGTACACGAGTGCACCTAACACTAATATGCCCTAAAGGTCTAGCGTTGGACTAGCCCTTTCTAGGGATTCTCACTAGCGTTGGACTAGCAAGGAAATGATGGAGCCACAACTAGCGTTGGACTAGTGTGGTGACGGAACAATAAAACTGATAAAACATGAATAAAACATGAATTGAAAGCAAGTAAACATATAAGGACATATAATAACACGTAGGAACAAGTAGCACGTAAACCTGATATTCTAGATGCAAATCCTAAGAAAAGCGATAAAACAAGTAAGCGCATAAGCACACGAAAACAGATAAGCCCTAATTATTGCACCTGGGGAATTAGCTACAACTTTTTAGGGGTGAAAAAAGTAAAACTACCAATCTATTACATTTATCTATCTAAATACACAATTTTGCTAAAATATAAGAAATGTAACCTAACTAGGACATTGGCTAGCTAAATACAAAAATATTACACCTTTTGTCAAAATAATAAAATTTTGAATTTAAATAAATTAAATACGTAAATACGCAGAAAGTATGTAAAATAAGAAACAAATAATAATAAAAATAATGCATAAAAATCACATTGGAGCATATTGCAGCACATAAAGAAGAAATTAAAAAAAGTGACGAAAATACCTACTTTCGAACACCTAGTACTAAAAATACTAATCAAAATGAAAAAACAAGGTCAAGGAACCTTGATATAAACAAATAAACAAATAAAACCTAAAACATGTAAATATTCACAAACTGGGGCAAAAATATAAATTCTATGAAATTATGGGCTTAAAAACAAATAAAACCAAATCTAGGGGCCAAATAATAAATTCAAGTAAAACATGGAGGGCATAATTGTAAGTTAACGCTAAGTAGGAGGGCAAAAATGAAATTTCAGCAAGTATGGAGCATGAAATACAAATCTCATCAACTTAAAGGGCCTGATTAGTAAGCTACATGACTTAATTGAAAGAAACTAAAACTAAAGGGGATCAATCTATAATTATTAGGGACTTAAATGCGGATAGTAAGAAAATTTTGGGGGGCACAATCACAATACTTAAGGATGATGAGGGCTGACAAGTAAATCTCTTTTCTTTTTTTTTCTCTGTCTTTTTTCTTTAACAACCAGAAATATTAAAAGTGGATGATTAAATCAAAACTATATTAATTAATTGAGTTAATATAACTAATCAAATGATCATTAGATTAAGCTAAAATAAGCATAATCAGAAAACCAAAATTGAATGAGCAAAGCAAAAACAATAAGTAAATGAAAATAGCATAAAATACTAAACCCCAAATTTTCAATTTTTGGTCGAATTTCTTTCTTTCTTTCTCCTCTCCTTCTCAATTTTCTTTACTCTCTCTCTCTCGCTCTCTCTCTCTCTCTCTCTCTGTCTCTCTCTTCCTCCGTCTCTCTTCTTTTTCTGGTTCTATTCTCTCTTTTTTTTTTCGTTCTCCAGATTTCCCCAAATTTTCTTTCTCTGTATTTCCCTGCTTTTCTTCCTCCATTTTCTTTGCTTTTCTTTTTCTCTTCTTCCTCTGGTTTTGTCTTTCGCGTTCTCTCTTCTTTCTCACTTTTCTAGATTTTCTTTCCCTCTTATCTTTCCCTTTCTCTTCCCGTCTCTCCCTCCTTCTCTCTTCGTTGCTCTCACTCTCTCTCCTCCCTCTGGTCTCTGTTCTTCTTCTTCTTCGACCCTGTTAATTGTTGCTCTCTCTCCCTCTATCTCGCTGTGTCTCACTCTTTCTCTCCGTCTCTAATTTCTCTCCCCTCTGTTCTAGGTGGTGTTGAGGCCATGATTTGGCCATGGGGATGGAACGACAGTGATGGTGGGGAATTTTGGGGAAGGATTTGGGTGGTCGAAAATGAACTGTTGCCTGTGTTTTTTTTTTTTTTTCGCTGTTTTCGTTGCAGGTTTGGGTAATGGCAGTGATTGGTGGACCGGGGTGGCAGTTGGAGATGGTTGTTGGTGGTGGATTTGTGCTTGGATGAGGGTGATGATGGGGTGGTGGAAGGTGGTCAATTGGTTTTCGGTAATGACACAGGGGAGGTGGAAATTTGATGGTAATTTGGTGGGTGTGGAGAGAAAGGGGATGGTGGTAATTGAGGGCAGTGGGACTGCGATTGATGGTGGGCAGTTGGTTTAGCATGGCTCGGGGTTGGGATTTTGGAATTTCAGCAGGGATGGTGGATGAAATGGGATTGGAATTGATTTGATTTTTGTTATTTTTCTTTGCAGGTCGTGGGCTTTGTGGAAATTGAACTTGGATTAGTAGGGAAACTGGTTATGGCCAATTGATAGCTGTGGTGGTTCGGTGATGACTAATTGGCAGACTGCTCTGTTGCAAGTGTTTCTGTGGGAGGAATGGCAATTGTGGTTAGAGGCTGTAGAGATTGGGACCGTTGAGAGCTGTTGGTTTGCAAGTGGTTTTGGGCAATTGAGTGTTGGCTTGGGTATTGTTTGCTTCTTGTGTTTTTCTGCAGGTTTGGAGCTACTGGAGGTGGAGTGGAGTGTAAGGAGGAGCTGGTGGTCCTTCTGTGGAGGTATTGGCACAGGGGAAGTCGCTCCTGTGATTATGATTGTGAGAGGTAAAAGGAGAACTTGGGATTCCAGTAGCTTCAGCTGGAGATGGAGACGGTTGGGCTGAGTGATAATGGTTAGACGGAGGAGAAAGGGGGATTTGGTTGCCGGTGCTTCTCCATCGTTAATTGGTTTGGACTGTGATGCTTAGGGGTCTGTTTCTTCTTCTTGCAAGTTTACAGATCAGGATTGTGTGTGTGGCATGGTTGAGTGAATTGCTGTCTGAATGTCTGAACTTTTGTGTGTTTGGTGCCTGTTTGTAAATTTGGCGTGTGAAGTGTGTGTACATGAATTTGTTAATGTCTTTGTGCGCATGCTTGTGAATTCTGTGTGTGTGAACCCGTGTGTATCTCTATTTGTGTTTGGAATGGGTTTTGAACAGGGGAAGAGATTTCTGGTTGTGAAGGGTGAAAGTGGAGACAGGGGAGAGGCTGCTGATGGTTGTGAGGGTGATTGTTGTGGAGATAGAGTTGGGTAGATGAACATCCGGTGGTTGAAGACGGTGATACTGAGGCTGAAATTGGGAATTGATAGCTGAACTGCTATTCTGGTTTTTGTTTTTGCAGATGACGGTGGTTCATGGTGGTCTGATGGGTGAGGGAGGAGGGAAAAGACGGTGGTGAGATGGCGGAGAAGGAAGGAGGGAGATGGTGGAGAGAGGAGATGAATCATTGAAGGACATACCCAGAAATAATAAAAATCCAACAAAACTCAAGCAAAAATATAAGCAATTAGGCACAAAATCAGATTTCCATAAAGAAAATAAAAATAAAAAGTGAATCAACTGAACGACTAATTAAGTAAGAACATACCTTTTGATTCTGCAAGACGAAATAGTAATGAATAGTGATCTTGAAACTTGCTTGATCTTGAAACTTGCTTGAAGACCAGATGAATAGTAGATGTGCTCGAAGAACGGCAATAGTGTGTGTTTAAAGTTGTGAAGTGTGTGTGTTTTACTCTGAGAATTACAAAAGCAAAAGTGTTTTAGGATTTTTCTATTTTTTCTGCTTTTTTCTGCTGATTAGCGAGAGTATGTATAGGCCACTTGTCTTGTTGGTCAAGAATGCTGTAAAATAACGAAAATGTCATCGGTATTAAAAAATGTTAATTTTATTAAAAAAATATTTTTTAACCCTAAAATTAAAAAGAATCTGACAATAATTTCTAAATTTTTTTAAAAAATAATTCACAGTAGATTTCAAGATAAAAAAAAACTAGAGCTCAAAACTAATAAAAACGCGCTCGGGATATAAAATGACGATTTTACCCTCGGACAACGAAAATACACAAAAAAATAGATATTAGCCTCGAAAAATTATCAAAAATTAAAAATAAGCTTAAAACACCAAAAACTGCATTTTTGACTCAAAATTTGACAAAAAATGAATTTAAACTGTAAAATGACGATTTTACCCTTGTACAATGAAAATTCACAGAAAAATAGTTATTGTCCTAAAAAATTTATCAAAAATTACAAATAAGCTTAAAACACTAGAAAATGCATTTTTGACTCAAAATTTTTGAAAAATGAATTTAATTTGTAAAAATGACGATTTTGCCTTTGGGTAATGAAAATTCACAAAAAAAAATAGCAAACATCTCTGAAAAATTAAGAAAATTTAAAAACATGCTTAAAAAATTAGAAAAATGAATTTGGAACTAAAAATGAGCTAACATGGTATTCGCAGGGCGAAATTACCATTTTGCCCTCGTGATGGTAAAAATATAAAAAATACTAATTGAATCCAGAAAAATTATAAAAAATTAACAAATTCACATAAAAGTAAAAATATGAATTTAAAACCCCCCCAAAAGCTGATAGAAAAATATTAACAGATAAAATTACTATTTTACCCTCCAAATTATTAAAAAATTAAAATTTGGCACAAAAGTGCAAACATGCCCCTCTCATATTTGAACATAAATGGTGTGTCAAAATTTGGTGTCTATAGTGAAAATTTGAAAGACAAGTAATATGAGCAAATCTATTATGCATTGATGAAGTGAAAGGTTCAAGAAACTTGCTCAAAATTGCTTCATGTCAAAAGTCAACCATTTCATGTTATTAAGTCAAAATATCAAAGACAACGGAACAATGAAGATGCAAACATATACACAAATCATGCAAAAGAAGTTGCAAAAGAACCAAATCAAAAGCATCGAAAACGAACTTGAAAAACAGTTTCTCTGTATGAATCTAGGGGTGGGTCACCCATGATTCACTGCCCCAGGTGCATGGATTGCTATGCGCTTGGATTGGCAAAACTTTCTGAAGTTGATCCGGGGGTTGGATCTGTGGATGGTGACTCTCGGATCGTGACCCGCGGATCACTTCCTGCAACAGACAGTGAATTCCTTTTTCTGTAGTTTACTATTCCATTGGTCATTTTGATTTTCTGCAGTAACTTCAAACTCAAATTTAGCATATTTTTTAATCATTTAACACTTAGAACATGTTTGAATCATCAAAATGCACATGTGCAAACACAAATCCTTCAAATTTTGCATCCAATTCACAACTTTTATGCATGAGTTGAGCATGATTATTCAAGTTGCATATTTTACAAAATTTAAATATAACTTTCAAACCAACTATGCACATATATTGCTTTAAGCATATTAAACATATAAACAAGGCCAAACATCATGTATTCTTGATAAATTATCAAATGACCTTTTTAATTAAAAAGTTCTCAACCATGAATAGTGTCTCCTATGAATTTTTAACTTCAAAAATATACATCATACTATACATTAAATATGATCAACATACTTCCAAGTATGAAATGTGTAGACACCAAATTTTGACACACCATTTATTTTCAAACATTGGAAGGGCATGTTAGCACTTTTTGGGACAAATTTTAATTTTTTAATAATCTAGGGGGTAAAATAGTAATTTTATCTGTAAATATTTTTCTATCAGCTTTTGGGGGTTTTAAATTCATATTTTTACTTTTATGTGAATTTGTTAATTTATTATGATTTTTCTAGATTTAATTAGTATTCTTTATATTTTTACCATCACAAGGGCAAAATGGTAATTTTAAAGAATTAGAAAAATGAATTTGGAACTAAAAATGAGCTAAAATGGTAATTTTGCCTCACAAATACCATTTTAGCTCATTTTTAGTTCCAAATTCATTTTTCTAATTCTTTAAGCATGTTTCTGAATTTTCTTGATTTTTTCAGAAACAATTACTATTTTTTCTGTGAATTTTCATTGCCCAAGGGCAAAATCGTTATTTTACAAATTAAATTCATTTTTCACCAATTTTGAGTTAAAAATTCATTTTCTAGTGTTTTAAGCTTATTTGTAATTTTTGATAATTTTTTGAGGATAATAACTATTTTTCTGTGAATTTTCATTGTTCGAGGGCAAAATTTTTATTTTACAGTTTAAATTCGTTTTTCACCAATTTTGAGTCAAAAATGTATTTTCTAGTGTTTTAAGTTTATCTTTAATTTTTGGTAATTTTTTGAGATCAATAACTATTGTTCTGTAAATTTTCATTGTCTAAGGGCAAAATCGTCATTTTATAGCTTAAATTCATTTTTTGTCAAATTTTGAGTCAAAAAGGGATTTTCTAATGTTTTAAACTTACTTTTAATTTTTGATCATTTTTTAGGCTAATATCTATTTTTTTGTGTATTTTCGTTATCTAAGGGCAAAATCGTCATTTTACTCCCCGAGCGCGTTTTTATCAGTTTTGAGCTCTAGTTTTTATTTTTGAAATCTAATGTGAATTCGTTTTGAAAATTTAGAGATTGCTGTCAGATTCTTTGTATTAATTTTAATTTTGGGATTAAAAAATATTTTTTTAATAAAATTAACATTTTTAATACTGGTGGTGTTTTCGTTATTTTGTAGCATTCTTGGCCAACAAGACAAGTAGACTATAAATACCCTTTTAATCAGCAGAAAAAAGAGGAAAAATAGGTTAGAAACCCTAAAACACATCCTTATCCAAAGAATCAAGGATCAAACACACACTCTCACACAAAAAAAAACACAAACACACACTAAAAAGGGAGGCCGTTGTTTCTCCATTCCTGCTCACTGTTCATCAACAGTTCAATTGGATCTATCGTTCAATTATCAAGCCAGCAGAATTCTAAAGGTAATTAATTCATTTTAGTTTTTGTTTATGCTGTGTCTTTTTCTTTTAATTTGCTTAATTGATTTTTCTGCTTGATAATGATTTTCTTTGAGTTTTTCTGGGTTCAATTTCTTCCACTCCTCTCTCTGAAGTTGCTAATCAGGAACCACCATCCTTCTTCCCCTCCCTTCTTCCATCACCAGTCACAACCATGCCTACAAACCCTCCAATCACCAATACACTCAGCTCAGCCCACAAATGTCTAGTCCCTTTTCAATTAAAACAGCTAGACCCCCTGCATCCACGCATACACAATTACAATCTCACACAAAATCAGTTCTCTCCACCCATCTCTCCTTCCTCAACCAAACCCACCAAATCAAAGTCACCCAAACTCTACGAGGCCCGAAACCACCAAGTCCAAGCCATCCCCAATTTCAACTCAATCACCTGCAAAGAAAAGAAAAAAACAAACAACAACAAAATACCATAAACGAGCCACAATTGCAGCCAATCGAAACATCATCTCAACCTCAAATCCATCACTATCAATCCCCTAACTTCAGCAGCAGCCATAATCAAACACACCTACAATCAATTTCCCTCCATCACTTGCAACCACAACAGTCAAAACTCAACCAAATGACCACCCAAGCCACTGCCCCTATCTCCTCCAAGACTTAGCCACCCGAAAATAACCAACTGCAGTCCAAAATCAACGTCAAAATAGCCCGAAGTTGCAACCAAGAGCACTGCCCAAAAGCCCCAAACCTACAACCCTGTTCGCCGAGTAGCCATCCACCATCGTCAAGCCACATCCTCCCCCTCACTCATCAGAATTCAGCATGGGTTTTCCCAAAATCTAGCTAAACCATGATTCCTTCTTTCAATTGATGCATGATCTTTCACGAAATTGGATAAGGGTGAATTGAGATTTGAGTGATTTGGGATTTAATAGATGATCTGAGGGAAGTTTAGAGTGGATTTTGCTTTGTGATTTTGAGAGAATTTGGTTTTATGCATTCGGTTGCAAGATCGATTTTGAGATTTTGACTTGGACGTTGAACTTTGTGTTATTTTGTACGTTTCCTTTTTGGTGATAAATGATTTTGAAGTATGGGGGGCCCTCTGGTTGTAGTCACGACTTGGGGATGATGGGTTCTAAAGGTATTTGACGTTGGGTATGGTAGTTCATTTGAATGAAATTGATTATGAGGGACTTCTTTTGAGTGTTGTATAATCATTAGTTAATTACTACTTCTCTGTTTTTTTTTTTTTTTGGTTACAAAGGAAGAGCTTACAGCTCTAGTACCTAACAAACCTTGGGGTAGTAACCCCCATTACATCAAAACTCAAAATATGTTTAATCTCATCAGGGGGAATCAACATATCTCTTTTGATGGTCTGTGTCCGGACGCTAAGCTTGGCTAGCCAATCTGCACTCTTGTTGGCTTCCCTCCAAATATGTTCCAACCTGCATTCCCAATCCCTACCTATCATATCCCGAATCTGGTTGATGCAGTTAAGATATGGGGAGTCCTCTTCAGCCGAACTGATAAGCTTAATACAAACTAATGCGTCTGACTCAATTAAAACCTTACGAAATCCTTCTCTCCAGGCTAGTTGTAGACCTGTGAGAATTCCCCAGAGTTCAGCTGCTGTATTAGTAGTCACTCCCAAGAAGCATGAAAATCCGACAATCCAGGCACCCCTCGCGTCTCTAATCAATCCTCCTGTTCCAGCTAACCCAGGATTTCCACCTGAAGCTCCATCCACGTTAACCTTCACCCATCCTACTGTGGGTTTGACCCAAGCTATAAAGTGTTCCTGAATGATGTTCTTGTCTCCCAAACGAAGGATATTCTTCTGTGCTTGTTCAGCCTGCCCAATGATGTCTATCTCCTCCTGGTCCCAAAACATCCAGATACCACCAGAAAACCCCTGGGCCTCTACACACTCCATTCTGTCAAATCTAAAACTCTGCATTATTCTACCAGCCTGCTTACTAGATGTCCGAGTTTCGACCAGGATCATAAGAATTGGATCATGGTCTTTGATGAGCTGTTTAAGGTTTCTCCAGAAGGCTGAATTTACTGCCCCACGACAGTTCCAACACAAAATTTTTCCTATCATTTAAGTAAATTCTTGGTACGGTCGAAATCCTATCTCCAAGCCTCTAGGCTTCCATACCCGTTTTCTCCACAATCATACCTCCTGGACTTTCCATATTAATGATCATCTCCTCTCCATCCAGCGCTGGAGAAGAGGGAAAGTTTGCCTCCTCAGCAGCCCCTATCTTTACTGGAGTTTCTTGTCTATCACCAGGATCTATATTCTCTGCCCGGGCATTAAGTAACTGTTGAGACCCTCTGCCAGAAGGATCCATTCCCAGGGGTGCATCCACTTCTCTAGAAGAATCCCTCTTCCAATTGTGCACTCCTTGACCAGAGAACCGAAACACACTTTGGTTATCCTCTCCTGAGGGGGTGAGGCCAGGACCCTTCCCCTGGAGCACTGCTGAAGGCAGCTGATTGGTCTTAGAAGACGATCCATTAATAAAACTTTTGGAGTTCGTCTTCTTCAGACCAACCACCTCCACTTTTTTTCCTGCTTTACTAGATTCTTTATGGACTTTTAGTTGGCCATTTCTCTTTTTTCCTTTAAACTCAGATGCACTTGGTGGTTTAGGAATAGCATTTATAATATTTTTCAGGACTTCCAAAGAAGTAAAACCTTGTTGCTCCTTTACAACATCTTCCAGTTCTTCTAGCGTCCTAAATCTGGAGCCTGAGATATCTACTCTCCTTTCCTGATCCCCATGATACTCTATCTTCTCCTTCCCCTTATCCAACTTAGACTTTCTGCTCACTGTCTGCCATTCATTAACATCTCCATGATTGGTCTTCGTATTACCCCTCACTAGATTGCCTGAATGTGGGGCTTCCTTCGGCCCCATGTTAGAGGGACCTTTAACCAACAATCTGTTTTTGCGTTGCTTTGCAATCATCCATGGCCCATATGGTCTGTCCTCTTGGGCTAGATCCTTTGAAATGTCTCCTTGAAAGCCGTGACGTTCATTCCTTTCCTTTTCTGCTTCTTCTACTTCATTCTCCGGAGTCTTGTTACTTTGGCAACCGTCCGCCACATGCCCATATTGACCGCAAGCAAAACAGATGGCCTCCAATCCTTCGTATTCAATAGCTTGCAGCTGATTGTTAATCCATACACCTGGAACTAATGGCTTCCCTAGGTCTACCTGAATACAGACCCTGGCGTATTTACCCCTTATGACTGCTAGCGTCTGCTTGTCTACCCGAATGGCTTTACCAAGAAGGTTTCCAATTCTCAACAGAAGTTCCTCAACATAGTACTCAATAGGGAGGCCAGGTAATCTCACCCAAACTAGAGTTGTTTTGATATCCTCCTTTCCTGGTCGGAATTCCGGTTTCCATTTGCTTATTGTCACATAGTGGCCTTGAAACATCCAAGGACCTTCTTCCAGGACTTTTACATAATCATCTCTCGTACGAAATCTCACTACAAAGAAACCATTTTCTAGGTCCACCATTTCAAAATCATTCTGCAAAGCCCACATTTCTCTAAGCTTCGTAAGCAGAGCAAAATAACTCGGCGACTTCCCCAATACCTTAAGCATTAAACTTTTGCGCCAAGGTTTCCAATATTCTTTCACCTCCTGGGAATTAATGGTAATACGTGGGAATTTTGATTGTTGGTCACACTGCTCTTGACTGAAGTTTCCCTCATTGTCAACATCATCTCCTTCTTCCTCCATCTCCACATCATCCTCTTCCCCATCATAATATTTTTTAACTTCAGATGAGTTATTTAGAGCTTGTAGGAAAGATTTCTTACCCCACGCTCTAGTAGACTCCGAGGAGAAACTAGCCTCTGGGTGCTGTTGTGGAATGGAACCTTGAGTTCTTGAGCTATCATTGGAAATCATTTCCCCTGTAGACCTGCGTTTAAATTTCTTAGCGTTTCGTCGTAACTCCCCTTCTGAGATTGAGAAGCCATTTCTTTCTATTGGAATTAGCGGATCTCGGTTTTCTTTCTCGTTTTCCATCTATCATTTACACTAGTACATGTTTTCAAACATCAATTTTTTTGACTACTTCTCTGTTTTCCGTTCTGTACGTTTGACCCATTTTTAATTTAACTAATTGTTTCTTTACTTGCTCTTACTTTATACCATGGCTTAGTTTAATTAGCTTAATGATTTTGGTATTATTTCGCATATGCTTGGTTTTTATCTAACTAATGCATTCTGGTTAGCTCTTCAAGTATTGTCTTTAGGATTTTGATTTTAATATAGGCATTTAAATTTTAGCCCCTTAGAACTTGCCGGGATTTATTTTAGATCCCATTAATTACTGAAAATTGTATTTTAGTCCTTTATATGTTGCTGGAATTTGTTTTAAACTCCCATTAATTGTTGAAAATTGTATTTTAGTCCTTTTTATGTTGCTGGAATTTGTTTCAAAACCTCCATTAACTGCTGGAAATTGTAATTTAGTCTTTTATGTGTTGCTGGAATTTATTTTAAACTCCCAAGCATTGGTGGAAATTCATTTTTTGGCCCCTTTTAATTGCTGGAAATTCATTTTGTTTTTTTTAAGTTGCTGAAAATTCATTTTTTAGCCCGTGTGTTGTTGGAATTTGCATTTTTAGTCCCTATGACCTGCTGTAATTATATTTTAGCCTCTACATATTGCTGGAATTGAGGTTTTGATCCTTGCACAAGACTGCAATTTGTGTTTTAATTCTTTTAAGTGGCTAGATTTTTAATTTTAGACTTCCATTTGTATTTTATAGCTTCTAGTTGCTAGAATTTCTTATTTTGTCCCCCATTTTACTTCAATTTTGTGTTTCTACCCCCTTAGACTTATGTGAATTTTTAATTTTACATCTTAAGCTTTTAAAGAAATTTATTTTAGTCCCCTTAGTTGCTAGACTTTACATTTTACTCCAATTTGTTAATACTTACATATTTTAGTCTTTATTTCTTTATATTATGGTACCTTGACTTGTTTGTTCATCTTGTTAGTATTTGTACCGAGTTTGCACGGAGAGGTATCCCGATCTCTCATTTTTTTTCTTTTATGTGCTCCAATGTGATTTTATGCATTATTTTTATTATTTGTTCATTTCTTATTTTACATACTTTTTGCGTATTTACGTATTTAATTTATTTAATTTTAAATTTTTATTATTTTGAAAAAAAATAATATTTTGTATTTAGCTAGTCAATGTAATAGTTAGATTATTTTTCTTGTATTTTAACAAAATTTGTGTAATTAGATAGAAAGTGTAATAGATAGGGCATTTTTAATTTTCCCCTTCAAAGTGTAATTGAATTCCCTGGTGTAATAGTTAAGGCTTGTGTGCTTTTGCGTGCTTATATGCTTATATGTTCTATCGCTTTCCTTAGGATTTTGCATCTAGATATTATGCCTATGTGTTATGTGCTCCTACTTGACTTTATATGTCTTTATATATTTGATTTGTTTTTTTAATTCATGTTTTATTTTTTAATTCATGTTTTATGTTATTCCGTCGCCACACTAATCCAACGTTAGTTGTGGTTTTCCTCGCTTCCTTCGCTAGTCCAACGCTAGTGGAGAATTCCTAGAAAAGACTAGTCCAACACTAGACCCTTAGGGCATTTCAGTGTTAGGTGCACTCGTGTGTATTTTACATCCCACTTCACACATTTTTTAGTTTTCTTTCCATTTTTGCATGATTTTTATTATTATTATTATTACTATCATTTATTTATTTTGACGCATCTTCAAATGCATGACATTTAGGTTGCATCTAACTTAGAATTTAGGACATTTGTGTGATCTGACTAGAAATAGTCACCTACTCACATGGGAAGCGGTGGCGTACATGCCATTCCCCTCTTCGTGAGTAGAAACATCCAATCACGAGTTATTAGTCCCATGTACCCGTCATGTTGCATACCCATCTTCTTTCTTCACTTACTATATATTATTATTTTCTTTTCGTTTTGCATCATATTTTGCATAAAACTTGTGACTCCCTCGAGGTCTCGAATCGGGTTTCGCAATTAATGCGATAATTCATATCAAGCCTCGATGGAACATTTCGACCCTCCCGATATTCACATTTAGACTTAGGATTTACATTCATTTAAATACATCCAAAACGTGATAGAATTTAGGGTTAATTTAGGAAATTTTGATTAAACCTCGCAACTAGCCTCGGTTAGGTTGAAAGGGTGCCTTAGGTGCAAACCTTTGCCTTCCCTTTCTTCAAATGTGACTCCCAGACCTTTTTCTCTCCTTTTCGTAGACCGGAGTCGAAAAAGGGTTTTAAATGATTTTTCTAAAATTTTTATTTTTATTTGGTTAAATGATTTTTCGAGTGACTTGGTATACCCTAACTCAGTACCAAGTGGCGACTCCATTTTTTTTAAAAATAAAACCCTTTTTCAAAAATCATTCGGCCAAAACGGTCGTATTTTTAGTTTCAGCCTTGTTTTCTTTTAAAATACCATTTTCCTTAAAATACACTTTTTTCCACTAAAATTTAATTTTTCTCACACACGCACGGTTTTTCCAAGACCTTTATTTTTGAAAGGGTCACCGAGCCCGGACCGTCTTTTCGGGATGCAACAGTCAACGACCCCACTAGCACCCTTTGCCTACGATTTTTAGGACGCGACAAAATGCATTCAAAATAGGGTATAAAAGGCAAACTCATGATCTTGAATTTTCTTTTAATCAATCTTGCACCTTTAGTTTCTTATTGAAAAACCTATAACACAAACATAATAAACACATTTTAAACTTCATTTGGTGGTAAGAACCTGTTGCAGTTCACTAATTTTTCTTGATCCATGTTCAAGCCAATTTTACAGAGAAATTTAAAAATCAATGGAATAATATTTTCTTCCACATTTGAACGTTGCTAACATTAATCCATACTCATGTATGTTTATCTTCCAAAAGAATTTTACCTATTCTTCCAGATTGAAGGACCTTGTGTGGGTCGACATATATGCATGACAAGCAAGGAAATATGATGTGTACATGAAGCAAATTCAAGTCATAAGTGATGATGCACATTGATGTTTGACAGGTAGTTTAATATAGTTGCACTAGTGGGCGCTCTATAAGGATGGGGGACAAAAATGGGGCTACACATCTACCAATGTGGTTGAGTGTTTTAATAAAATATTGCGTGTTGCTAGATTATTAGCAATTAAAGTATGTGTGAAGTACACCTTCAACTAAAGTGTGGAGTTATTGTTGAAGAATAGAAAGATATCCAGGAATCCCAAATTTTCACTCTTTAAAAGGCAGTAAAAAAAATGTCGACAATGAGATGAAAGCATGTAAGTACCAAGTTCAAGTGTATAACCTTAGACAGGGGGTGTATAGCATAACTATGACAGTTTGGCCAAACAATCGAGAAGGAAATCCCCCAACTTTGAACTTTACAAAACACACATGCACTTGTGGAAAATACAATGATTTTGGGTTCACTTGTTTCCATAATGTGGCCGCATATCAGCGATTCGACACTAGGCTATTAGACTTGGTTGACCTAGTGTATACAAATGTCACGTATCTAAAGACATTTAGTGACCAGTTTTACCCTATTAGGCAATTGGCATATTGGGCAGTAATTCATTTGAGGCTGGCTCACGATGCGACAAGATTGGAAAAAAGAGACCAGGTCCACTGAAGGCTCTCAACATTCACAACGAGATGGATTGTCGTTGTCCTAATGCTCTATGGAGATTAAATCACTGTTCACAGGCTGGACATATGTCATGTCATGTCCATATTCTTGTCATTTTCATGTATAGATAGGACAATTGTGTCTTTCAATAACATGTATTAATTCTCTTATGTAGTAGAATCATTGTGATTGTGATTATGTGTCTTTCAACATTATTGTGAATTTGATTATGTTACATTCTTTTTGTTTTGTCACTAGACATTATCTTGTTTTAGTACATCTTAATTAACAAAATTTTTATCTTGTAATGCATGATATCAGTGTTAATGACACATTCCCTTCACTACCTTTTACACAGACCCTCACCCTTAACCGCACAATAGTAGCCTATTAGTTTGCAGTATCAACACTGGTCTAGAGCAATGTATTTTGGGAGCGAGAAGTAGCTAAAAGCAAAGAGACATTACAGTGGCAGATGACGTTCTTCTACTATATTATCTTGACGTGGTTGGATTCGACCGTGTTGTTTGTACCAAACTACTTACATACGATCAGACACTTATGATGGTATTAATTGAGTGATGGCACTAGGAGACAGTCATGTTTCACCTTTCATGTGTGTCTTTGCAAGACATCATTGTATCATAGAGATTGCATGTCGACGGATTGCCAGTTACACTAAATGATCAAGAGTTGAACCAATGGCAGAAGAAGGCACTCGTTCATGAAGTATTGAGATTCTACCTCACCGACACTGATTTCAAGAATGGTAGAATCAAAGTTGTTCCATTTTTCAATTTTTTATTTGATGGATTGTCAGAGAATACGTCTGATGAGCTTATACAACAACATGCCCCAAACGTACATTCTAGTATTGCTCATGGAGTAGCTTTTTTTTTTTTTTTCCACTTATGACAATTTGTTCTCCCCGCATTGGTTGGATTATGTACGAGATATAAAGTGAACAGGGTAGTACAATTGGGGTAGTACAATTGGGGCAGTGCAGTCCTTGTAGGACTTTATAGGTCTATGTGCCATGCATGCCAGGCATTAGCATTGTCTTATCACCGACCCATATTTGTTATTGTAGGTGCAATTCAATTATTACTTTATGATGTTTAAATTTCGTTACTTATTTTAAATTTTATGTCTAAAAAAATGATGCTGATATTTTCATTCAGTTGCGGGATAAGAACTGATGCCTACCATTCATCCATATATTCTTACACCATTGCCTCCAAGACAGTATCCAAGAAGAGCAAAATAAACCACTACCTATTTCAGGGTTCATGCACCCCAGCATTCTTTACCTTACCTAGAGATCAGCTCTCGAAACTTGGCAATATGATATAAGTTATGCCTCAATTTTTCATTTGATTACTTTTTTCAAGCCCATGTAGTCATAATAACTTAACACTCAAATATTTGTTTAGAAATATCTTGTATGCAGTTCATTTGAGAGTTGTACATAGCTGATGTCCTTGCCTCATTGTCACCAATTTGCACTGTTGATTAGCATACATGGCAAGCAAGGGTGTTGCTGATATATTTTCATGTTGTAGAGCTTTATCTCTCGAATTAGGTGCTTAGACAGTTCGACATTGCCCAAGACATTCCGCAACCATTAGACACGCACACTCGATTACACATTTTGGGTTGATTCAGACATATTGAGAGGAATTGGGTTGAATACCACAGTAGATCGATTCATTGGTGGAATGCTTGAGCAAAATTTGTGATCAATGGAACTCTAGTAGGTCCATACTCTCCTAGCACTCATTACATGCGTTGGTACCAGCTTCACACTATCGGCTAGCATTGCTGCTCCAATGGTACATCCACAGCAGTGACAGGCTCTGTGGGAATGCATGCTAGCACGATTATTTGGTATTTCTTGACACTAATATTGAACTTTTCTAGTAATCTATTGCAATGTCTTTCATTATGTGCTTTTCTATAGACAACTAACATAATTCATATATCCACTTATAAGATGGACACTATTGTGCATATTGGATGGGCTTCGAATGCTTGCTTTACTGGGAACTCATCACAGTATAATATGTAGACACAGCTGCAGTCCATACCAGATGAGGCATTTGGTACATGCAGTACTTACAGCGAGATTCTCGAATGACACTCGATATATTTGGTAGATAGGATGCAGGTCTATCAACACAAATTGGTTTGTCATGTGGAGCACCTATGCAACATGTTCACAGCCAAGGTCAAAGATAGAACCGTAGGCATAGACATTGCCAGTGACCCTAGTTACCTGTGGATAATGATGATGATGATGCCAGTGTTGGACGACTTGATGTTGCCAGTACTTCCATACCAGCTTCTTGTGCTCGGCATGTAACCGATGATGTCCACGACTCTGACCACCACTAATGTTACACCTTTTGTTGTTGTCTTACAGTCCTTTTATGTTTCGACATATGAGTATAGTGCTTATAATACATTTAGTACACCTACCCAAGTACTGCCATTTGGCGTCTCATCTGATTTGCCTATTAGAATACGGTTCACATCCTGGAGATGATATCATATTTGGGTTCTTAGCACATTATGATTTATCATCTCGTTAGGCGATCACAGAAGGCAACACATGGAGGAATGTTGTAGCCCATCCTATTGTCGTGCAGCAGATTCGAATGAGAATAACGAGCCGCCACTGCACTAGCTAATATTGGATTTAGACGATTTTTTTGCCAGCAGGATCAATAAAACATGCCACACAAGAGAAGATACTAGAGATGTGGTTGCACCACTACCCTAAGAGAAAAGGGCAAAAAGCGCGCATAGTTTGATGTAAGGCAGAGTTTATGTTGGGACTTTGATATCTTGCTTGGCCGGGATCATCATTGTATTTCCTCTTTGAAATCAATACTCATGCATAGACAGGTGCAATTACATTTTTTTAACTTATAAACAATGAGTATTTTCCTTACATGTGACATAATTATATATTTTCTTAACCCTAAACACCAAACCCTTATATAATTGTAAAACCTAATCCTAAAACTCAAAATCCTGAACCCTAAGTAATCTTAACTAAAATTTGATTCATTTAAACAAAACATTTTTTTTAAAAAAAATAAATCAATGACAGTTTCTTCACAACATGTGTGTGGCTACTCTAATAGCCAAAATTTTTAATATGTCATTGTGTGTAGCAATATATTTGCACTTTAACTCTCTCGTTTTGCACTTTAGTTCCCCAAACTCACAAAGTCAAAAAAAATAAGAAAAATTATGTGTGTTAGCACGTTGTGCGCGGCAACGCTAGATGAAATCCCAAAAATAACCTAGTTTTTGGACTATTTTTTTATCATTATTTAGAAAAATTTGCCCTCCATTATCCTCTCTTTCATTATACTATCATTCACTATGGATTACATTCTACACAGTATAACTGTATGGACCCAAAATCAAATCACACAATTATTTTAATAATTCACAATTCATATCCGATAAATGAATAAATTTATTTTCTAATAAATAATGTTATTATTTTTGGAAAATAATTTATAAAATTTCATTCAAATATTCATTTTATAATTTTTTAGTTTCTAAAAAATAATATTATTTAATTTTTGACTATCAATAATATATATTTTTAGTCTCTCCAAAATAATATGTTGTTGTTTTCTAAAAAATAATTAAGTAATTATTAAATAAATATCTTACACCTAAAATGTGAAAATATCATAGTCATCATAACTTAATTAATGATACTCTATTTAATTAATTTAACTCCATTACATAATTTAAATCAATTGAACTATAAGTAATAATATAACAAATACTCAAATTGGATAAGAGATTGAAGAAAATAAATGGAGTAGGAGAAATGATGAGGATAGGATGAAGGAGAAATTGAAAAAATGTTAACAACATTTATGGACAAATTTTGAGGATTGAAAGTAAACAAAATATTTCCGTTACAAAACTTTCAAGAATTGGACTGTTGCAAGTATTAAATAATTGGACAAGGAGGACCCACTTTTCAACTTTTGTGCCTTCATTATCTGTTATTGTGGATGAAACTCCCGCAATGGGAGTGAGTTTAATTCATGGGTGTAATTGCAGTGTTTTTAATCTTGGATTGGATCAGCCAGTTCAATTGGTCGAACTTGGGACCTCCCAATCAACCATGTGGCGTGATGACCACATAGCTAGCCCTCCATTTTGTTGTTTTTACATTGCAAATATTTTATTTATTCTTTCTTTATTTTTCCTTTAATCATTTTAATAAAATTAATTGATTATTACATTTTTAGTTTCTTTATTCCTTTATCAATCATGTTTGATAAAATTAACTCATTCCTACTTTTTTAGTTTCTTTAATTTCATTAATCATGTTTAATGAATTTAATTGATTCTTAATTTTTTTTTAGTTTCTTTGTTTTCATTAGGGTTAATTATAGTTTGCCTCTCTGAAAATGGGGTTATCCTAAACTTTGCCCCTTGAATGCAAAAAATATGCACTTTGCACAAAAAAAAATTTGGATTAAAATTTTGTTATTAATTTAATCTTGTATAAATTGTTAAAGTCTAAAAAGCCCTTATAATTGCATGTATATTGACAAAAATACCTATAGGTATAAAAACTTACTTGTTTTCCTATATAAAAACTTACTTGTTTTCCTATTTTATCCCTTGCATGCCTATCATACTCCTATAATGTGCATTTATACGTATAATTTTAAAAATTAATATTGAAAAATACTTGTACATGCTTTTTAACTAACCCTATAAAATATATAAATTTTTTTTTGTATTATACTTCAAAAATAATATTTCAATTTGTGACAAAATTTTAAAATTTGTGTAATAATAATCATATATTTTTGCATTATATACAAAACAATAAAAATTTATATCCAAGTTTATACAAATGCATATATATAAAACCAATAATATGATAGAATTTTTATTAATGTGATATCTTGTACGGCAATAAAAGAATTAAAATTGATATTAACGTAGCCTAATGTATTAAACATAATGTAATATCTTATATACAAAAAAAGAGTTAAAATTGATATTAATAAGCATATAATATTAAACATAATGTAATATTTCATGCACAAGAAAATAGCTAAAATTGATATTAATGTAGCATAATATATTAAACATATTAAATTAATAAAAATTCTGTCATCTTATTGGTTATGTGTGTGTGTGTGTGTGTGTGAAATTTAGACATAGTCTTTATTGTTTTGTATATAGGACGAAAATATATCATTACTATTATGATGTTTTAAAATTTTATGACAAATTGAAATATTATTCGTGAAGTATACTACGACAAAATTTTTTATGTATTTTATATGGTTAGTCAAAAAGTATGTATAATTATTTTTTTTAAAATTATACGTACAAGCATGATAGACATGTATGGAATAAAATAGAAAAAAAAAGTAAGTTTTAGTGCCTATGGGTATATTTGTCAATAGGCATGTAGTTATAAGGGCAATTTAGACTTTTGACAATTTATACAGAATTAAGTTAATAACAAAATTTTAACTCAAATTTTTTTGGTGCAAAGTGCATTTTTTTTGCATTCAAGGGGGCAAAGTGTAGGTTACCCCCATTTTCAAGGGGCAAACTATAATTAACCTTTTCGTTATTGATCATGTTTAATGAAATTAATTGATTCTTGCCTTTTTATCTTGGCATCCAAATTCATTATATGAAAGAAATCTTGAATTTACTTTTACCAAAATCTCTCCTACTAAGATTAGCCCTTTATCAAAATTGTTTAATTATTCATTTTTATGCCTAAAACATTCTCCCAATTAAGAGTTTAAACTGGTATTTTTGTACGTCATTTGTTTAAAATTTTGAATTATGCTCAATCATTGTTCAATAATAAGCATATATGGCATCTTGAAAGTAAGTGGGTAGAAAGTTATTTCCTTTATTAAAAAATTAAAAATCAAATTTGATTATTAAAATCATATTTTTCTATGCAATATATTGATTCCAATGATTATAGCATCACATATCCACCTTTTCTTGATATATTAAAAATAAATGTGTAAATTGAACAGAATTGATTAAATTAAGAACTAATAAGCAAATAGATTTACTTGTTAGTTTTATCTTTGAAACTACTGTATAAAGTCAATTTAATTCACTCAATAGTCCGATACATCAAAAATAAAATTTCTTTGGAGAAAACATGTCTAAAGTGAAAGTATGATAACCGATTTTAAATAAAGTTTGGGCCCTTTTAAGAAATTATAAATCAAAATCTTGATTGATACAAAATTGTTGGAAATTACCTCTCATTAGGTGTTGTAACAAAAAACGTAAAAAACAAAAAAAATTAAAAAACTAAATAGATCTTAACTAATAGTAAGATAATCAAATTGAAATTTGAAAATAATTGGAGTATGCGAACCTACCTTAAAAAATAGGGCACGAGAAATTTTTTATTTCAAAAAATTACATTTACTCAACTGGCCTATATACAAAGTTAATTGTATTATTTGGTATTAAAAATAAATTTAAATTTTACATTGAAAATAAGTCTTGATGGTATTAAAAGAGTAGAGAATGTCAAAACAAATAAAAAATATGATTTAATAATTTAGAATATTCAATATTATAATTTAAATTATTTAAAAATAATAATACTATACTTTAGTGGTAAAAATTTCATAAATTTTTCTGTACTTGTAATGCCATTTTCTTTGTTAATTTAATTGTTATAGACATAGAATATTTCATTAAATTTTTACCAAATATAATAAATTCATTAACTTGTATATTTGAATATAACAAATTCATGAACTTGTATATTTGAATATATTCAAATAATTAATGGGTAACTAGTTCAACAGGGTGAGTATAACTAATATTTGTTTTATATTATACATTAAATTAAATTAAAAAAGAGAAAAAACATTGAATCTTGATTTGACTAGTTTGACCGTGAACCACGCTCACTTTCAGTTTATTGATCGATCTGATTTTTAAAACATTGAAATCACACACTCTATCACAAATAGAGGTGTGAACGAACCGAACTGCTCACGAGCAACTCAGTCAAAGGCTAGACTTGAGCTCAGAATTGATCGAGCTCGAGCGGCTTGAATACATTATCAAGCCGATTTCGAGCTCTTATGTACCTTGCTCGAATACTCGTCGAGCTACTCGAGTACATGTGTGTGTACATATATAATTTTTGTTTTGTATATGTAAAATTACTAAAAGATTTAAACTTTTTAGAGATATTACATCTTTTACCATTCTAACTTTAAATAATATATGGGCAATTTAGTAAAATACTATTAATGTAAAATAAAGAAAATTAAAGAAAGGGACAAATAACTCTTCTTACCTCTATCGTTCTCCTCTGTCATTCTCCCCTTTGGCTTGAAATTTTCAAGGTTCAAAATCATCATGGCTTTCTTAAGTTTATCTTTGATGCCGGCAACATTGGAACCACAATTGTGGACCTCAAACATTGCTCTCCTGACCCCTTCAATTTGCACATGATTTCCATCATCTGCACTATGATCATCCATGGCTTCAAGCTTTCAACTTCATAGGCCACACACACACACACATACACACAGAGAAGCATGAAGACACATACACGCACACACACAGACGCTCACACACACACACCAACAGGGACATCCACACTCACAAAACTTTGTTATTTTATGATATTTTGGTAGTTTGTTGGTGTTTTTGTTGTAAGGAAAACTTTGAGTTTTGAAACTTATTTTTGTGCCTTTTGATTCTGTTTGTGATTGATTGTTTATGGATCTTTGTTTCACGGATTCTCTCGATTGTTTTGATACAAATATCACCTCAATCATAGGTGATTTGCCGATGGTCAAAGTTAGTCTAGGCGTTAAATTTTCATTAGATCTGTGCAATTTGAAAATTTTTTCTCCAAATCTAGACTTAGATTTATAATTTATGCAAAGAAATGAGTCCAATTATGTGTTTTGAGAGCGAAAGGATTGCCGGTAGCTACTGTAGGTGGTGGACTGCCAACAGGCCACTGTGGCCACCAGTGGTCTACCACTTGCTTTGACTGAGGATCTCTGAGTGAAAATTAGAGATAGTATAATGACCTATATGCAAATATATAAAATATATAACTTTTTATTTCTTGTATTTTCCTCCTTTATAAAATTGTTTTAATTTAAAAATTGATCTCAAAATTTATACTAATAAATTTGAGCTCGAGCTCGGCTCGATAGTAGCTCAAGTTATGGCTTGAGCCCAAGATTTGAAGGCTTGACGAGATCGAATACGGTGATTTAATAATCGAGCCAAACTCGAGCACGAGATACACCCCTAGTTGCAAACATATGCTAAGTAAGTAGAAACAAATATATTGGCCAATTAATTATGAATTTTGTTTCTCACAAAAAGTATGAATTTTGAAAATAGGCGCAGTAATTTTTTCCTTTTCATTGCATCTACCATTTATCCCTGATGAATAAACTTTTAAAACTCTTGATTGGGCGGACAAATTTGACAATTTGTCATCAATATTTCTTCCAGCAACCAAATTGTCAAAGCTATTATTAACGTTCTCCCCGTCTCGGCGGAAAAACTTGCCTCCCAAAATTTTACAATACCAAAATGGGTTCCGCGGGAGAATGGATAAAAACAGACGAAACTGCTCAGCAATTGCTGACCCGTATCTTTTCGGAGCGCCCACTCTTACCACTACCGCCTCCGCTCCACAAGCTTCCCCTTCGCGCCGGAAATGTCGTTGAGATTGTGGGTCCCCCTTCTTCTGCCAAAACCCATATCTTAATGCAGGTCACTTCACTACTACAATAATACTGATTCGTGCACTTTTTTTTTTTTTAATTTCATTTGTGGAATTTTAAAATTATTGATATAAAAATGGATTTCTTTTTTTTTTTTTTGGGGTTTTTAGGCTGCGATTAGTTGTATTTTGCCAAAGGAATGGAAAGGCGTGCAATTTGGAGGGATAGAGCGGTTGGCTGTGTTTGTTGACTTGGATTGTCGTTTTGATGTTTTACGTTTTTCCCATTTGTTAAGGCATAGATTGTTTCAAGGTATCGTTTTAAGTCATTCATTCAATCCTCTTTTTGCTATTTTTTTTATAATTATTTCTGCTTCGACCCTTTATAATTTGTTCGCTTTTTTGATTCAAACAATTAAGTAACTCAATTTGGGTGGATAGTTTTTGAGAAAGGGTGGGCTGCAGTCATTAAATAAAAAAGAGGAGCTATTCTTGTAAAATTTGGTTTGAAAAATGAGGATGAAAAGTGAGTTGGTGAGGATTTTAAGAGTATGTGTTCTTTGTGTATGGTTGTCCTTGTATACAATGTTGGACTGCCTACTTGAACTACTTCAAAATAATTCATTTCGTTTTTGGGTAATAACTCAGATAAGAAGTCAGAAACTGAATCTGATGAGGAATTATTTTCGGTGTGCATGAGACGCTTCTTGTACATCCGCTGTTATGATAGCTCCGAATTTCTTGCCACTCTTAAGGTGAGTTCATATCCTTACTGTTCTAATGCAAGCACATTTTGATACATTAACAGCATGAGTTGTTTGGCACTTCTCACTACCTCATTTGAGACTTTATTTTCTTGGGTGTTTTGGAGGCTTTGATAATAACTTATGGCAAAATCCATGTCACATGTATCTTGATTCTTTCAAAAACTTACTATAGTATTGTCTGGATTGGAAGAGTAGAGAACAACAAAAAATGAAATGTGAAATTATAGCCTTTTTCGTGTCTTATTTTTTTTTTCAAAGTACTTTCTTATAGTTGGTAGATTTGCAGTAAGCAAATTTTGAAATTGATTTCACTTTGACGCAATGATTTTTGCAGTCCTAAAAAGTTTTGCATCTTGAATGTAAATATTGCTTCATCCTTTTGCAGTTTTTTCATCTTTCTCATTTTCCATGTATTTCTCTCATCAGATTTTCAAAGCAAGGTTCTTTTATCGTTTTGTTTAATCTTGCATCTAAAGCTGATACGATGATTCTCTCAAGCTCTATTTCTTTCGTGAGACATGGATGTTTAACCTTTGCTTCTTTGTGATACTTGGAACTGCTCTTTATTTGGTAAGAAAAGAAGCAACATGTAGCTATCATCATTTTATAATGTTTTTAATTTGCCTTTATAATTATAATTTGTCTACTTAGTTCTTGTAAATGTCTCTCACGATTATAAGATTAATTTACTTGTTCGTACAAATCACCAGAAAGCTACTTCTGCATGCTTAACTGTTACCAACAATGGGGATCGCAAGAAACAGGGATGGGAAAGTATCCATTTATTTTCTGACAAAATCTTGATGTCACTTTATTCGTTCTTCATTAATTTTCCCGATAGGTCTAGGAATACTATGTATGAGGTAAGGATAAAACAAACATTTTACATAACCTTTGAACGCAAAAAGGCCCTTTGAAAATTTAGTTCTTTCCATAGAAAATTAGGATACAAGCATCAAGGCTTTTACATGTTTCAGGATCACAGATTTTATGCATCTTAATTGTTTATTTTCTACTTTATGCTGTTCTATATTAGATAAAACTGTGCAGCGTCAGTACTATCTTTCATGTTGCAGACTATGAACTATCAACTTCAAAAACAAAAGGAATTACAAGGTGTTGGAGTTCATTTGCTTATGTTTGACAGGTTTGTTCAAGAATCTGAGAAGCAAATATATTTTCCTTTCTTCCAAGTTCTCATCTTTATGCTTTGATTATACATCCTTAGTTGATTTTTTGTGAAAAATATAGTGTGTCAAGATATTTTACTGCTCCAATGAATTTTGTAGCTAGAAGTTAGGTAAAATAGTAATACGATGTTCTCATAATTAACTTAATATACTGGTCACAATTTTGATTAACAATTCAAGTAGAGAAATATCAAGCAACCATGTAGGCATACGATGTGTGCTAATCTTCAGGGAGATAACCATCTATGCTATTTTAGGTAATTACACTGATCTCCCCTGAGAATGCTTATACAGACCTCTCATCTAGCTTATGAAATCACATTCACCCCTCTATTTAAGTTTTTTGGGACGACAAAGCATTGATCTTGTATAATATGCTGCCATATTTATCAGTCTTATGATATTTATATGGGTAACCTGGAAATATAAAGTAATATAAATGGGAGCCCTATGTAACACGAAATGAAACTTAAAAGGAAGGTAAAGTATATTTAAGAAATAAGCGGGGTGATCCTGTAACTCTGACAACCTTGAGCATAATGGGATGTCCGTATAATCTCTCCATAAATTTTTCATTCATTTGTTTCGCTTTTGTTTTGTGTAAAGTTGGTACTTCTGTATCAAGGCAAATATTTGCCTTGATATGCTTAATGGAGTGATGTTGAGGTAATATATTATTTGATCTGGTAGGAATGTAAAACACTGAATGGGATGAACTACAGTAATATACATTCCACCAAACCTGCATGGAGTTAGTTTGCTATAAATTAGACAATCTCCAAACTCTGAAAGCCTACAATTTTTCGTGCAGCTAATGATATATTCCTTTTCCAAATTTGAGGTTTGTTGGAATTGTGATGCAGCATGTTTCAAAAATAGTTTGTTTTCCGGTGTTCATAAGTTTTCATTATGGTTTGTTCTAGGTTATTACCATCCCTAAACTTGTGCATGACACATCTTTGATGGTCAAAATTAGTTAGTTAGTAGGTATAACGGACTCCATCCGATGAAGTCCATGAGAATGTACATTGTGATATATAATTTACTACAGATGATGGACATCATTCAGGGGCTGAAGTTCAAATGTTACTCTGTACATGCAGCCCAAAACGTTATATAGATTTCAATTTTAATTCATCTTGGCCACTCTGTCTGACCCATTTTTTTCACTTCAATATGCCAAAATTTTACCTGGAGAAGTAAAGATGATCAAGCAACCAGCAAGTCCTGGCGAAAAGGGGACATCAATTTAGCCATGAATACCAGTGGGTCATTTCTCTAATTCATCAAATTCCTTGCATAATAAAGCAAAAAGTAAAAGCAGATTTGAAAATTGGATATCTACTATCTCCTGAACTCTTGAAATCATCCTCACTGTAGCAAAATCATAGGTGAGTCTTCGTCAGAGATGTAAGTATTAATAGGAAGGAAAAAAGATGTTATGACTATTATTTAGTGTACAAGAATAGCTCAATTTGGAAAGTAAATAGTGCACAGCCAGAAGGATGCATCTTAGTTTTTGCCTGGCATCTGATTATTCATTCTTGGCCTCCTGATCCAGAATTATATATGTGTATGGACACATATATAGATGTATGTATAAAGATAATAAAAATGTGTTAATACGGAGTATATATGTTGGCAGGTAATTATATATGATGGATGAAATAATGTACATGTAAAAATGACATGTTTTGAAGTTTGGTGAGCTTGTTGAGGAATTATCTCACAGTGATTGGATACGAAACCGTATGAAATATAATATATGCTACACAGGTCCTAAATGGTCTGAGTTTTAGCGCAAATTTTTGTGGCTTCATCTTTTCTAAGCACTGGAATTTTCTCTATCTGGTTCTGCATTTTTTATATTAACTTAAAATCTTTTGTTTCAGCATGAGAAGATCTTTTTATGAACTTGTGCAGCATTAGAGAGGAAGTTTCCTTGAAATTTATTCTGTTTCTCAATATCTGAAGTTTGCTGGATTTATCACCAGTGTTGGAGCTTTCTACTGGATGGATCGTGCTTTACCATCTCTCAGTGCAGGCAGCAGCAACAGGTAAATGTCCACAAGGATCAGTGTAATTTTCCTGCTTTATCGCCAGGCTATTTGCCCTCATATCTTTTTCCTGGGCACAAACAAACGGAAAGAAAGGAAATGAAAAACCTAAAATTAAAGGCAAAAACAAATGAAGCTGAATCGATGTTATTTTGCTGTTTGTACCATTTCAAATTAACATTACAGATGTAATGCCAGTTGCTTAAATTACCATTTAGTCAGTTGCAGCAGCACTACTTGCCATGCATCCCCCGTTTAAATTATTTTATGATATTCGATGTGAAAACATCGATACATTGGATTAATAATGGGTGTGGTGAGCGCAAATTGTTGGTTAAGCCTCTTCCATTTGATATTATTTAATTCTTCGTGTCGTTCATGTGAATATTTTTGTAACTCCTTTCATTGAGGACAAGTGCTGGTGCTGAAAGATTCTTGTAAAATCTTTCCAATGAGACTCCTGGCTTGCTATGGAAAACAGTGTCTATTTGATCTGACAAATACATCTAGCTTAATCTCCCACTGGACTAGGGGAGTTCTGGGGAATATAACACTTGAAATATTATAATTTGAGTGACCTTCTATCTTTCTTCTTTCTGCTAGTAAGTCCACTGCACCTCATCGATAAATTTGTAGTAATCATAGTTCAGATTTCTGTAGAATCCAGGACGAATGCTTTTCAGTTTCCATTTTTTCTTTCCAGCACCATCCTTGCTTCCCTATCTATACTACCAGGAATGTGTGCAAATTCCTTGTCTTTTTTCCTTTCATCACTCCACCTTGCCATGCTGCCTTGTTTAGAGTTAAAGCAGAGATTACTATCTCTTTAGTGAAAGATTATTTTAACTTTGGATTGTATAGAGGATAGGCAGGAACAACCAACATAAGTGAGCACCATTGCCGTATATGAGTTTGGAAATATATGCATGTGGATGTTTACATTTAATACATGTGCTAATATCTGGATAGCTATTCCAGAAGGATTGGCAGACCAAGACAGTGGTCAGAGTATTAAGTTGAATGACACCAACAGATAAATGCTTTTTATTTGTATGATGGGAGGAAATTTTGCCTACTCTTTGCACTAAGTTCGTAAACCTAATAAAGTAGCCTTCCCAAGTTCTGCTTGTTTTACTTCATATAACTATGGAGTTAGATTCCATGTTCCACTTTGCAATGTTCTTGTTCAGATCTAACATGAGAACAATTTAAAACTGCACATCTACTCTTTAACTGTTTTCTCTGTTAATACCCATTCGGGGAGTTTTAAGCTTTAAAATTGTTAGCTTCTGTGCATTCAACTTCCATAGTTGACATGTACCTTGTAGTTTTATAACTGTATATGTGCTTTCATGCTCTATCTAGTCTATTCCAACCTTCTAATTTTACTTTTTCAAGCCTCTGACACCGTTTAGCATTGCACACTTCTCCCATACAACAGGAAAAACCTCTCTTTTCAAAGTGTGACTGAAAATGTGGTTCAGATTATTCAGAAGCTTCTATTGGTGCATCCGTTGCTTGTTTTAGTGTCCAAGACAGCAAATTTAGGGGATAAGTATTCAACAGATGAAGTAAGAAGGTTGTTGCTTGGAACTCTACTTTGTGTCACTTTGGCAACAATGCTTTTGCATATACTCATTTACGCATGTGTGCGTATATACCCATAGTTGCTTTCTGCAATTTAAACAATTTTTTACACATGATATTTATCTTGCAGATTCCTTTGTTTTTCCTGTGTTGTATACAGAACTCTGTACAGAATCCGTTTAATGGATAAATTGGAGAAAGTTGTAGTCAATGTAGTGTTCTCTCTTACCTTCTTTCTCCGCCTATACACTCACACATATACCAACAAATGAGTTCCATTTTTATATCTTAAATACTTGGATGACATTTCACCCATGAAAAATCTGCTGGTGCATTTCCTTTCTGGTACACTCCTGTTTATGAGGAGCCCAGTTCTCAATCTTAATGGCTTTTTGTTGCAATCCAGAGGTCCAATTCTAATCCAAGAAATTAGCATGTGTAGGCAGTGATGTAATCCCACATGGCATTCTTCACTACATCTGCCTGGGCTTTAAATTTTCCTAACCCAATCCCATGATCTCTTCTCATAAAATTGCTTCACTTTCCTGGAGAATTGGGTAACCTTGCCCAGTAATGAGGCTTATGAGTTAGCAAGGGATATGATACCTTTGGGCCCCTCTCCGATATCACCTCTCATAGGCTCATTGCTGAACCAAAGGTTTAATGTGTCAAATTGGCTTAGCCAATTTTACACATTAATCAAATGACTACAAGCCAATTTGATGCCTTATAAATGTGAGACATTGGACTCATCCAGTTTAAACTTTTTTGTTGAGTTTTCTTGTCTTAAGAAGCAGTGACACATGGATTTCAGGGTTCATCAAACTTTTTGATTGAACAAACCTTATCAAACTTGAAGAAGAGATGGAAGAAACAGTTGAGCCCTTTTTTTTTTTTTTTTTTTCCTTCCTAGTGATAGACAATCAATGCACCAGAGGATGGTAATACACTTTAAGGTTGCACCATATCTATGTGGCTCTGTTTAACATATTAAATGGATAACAATTACAGCATGCCTGAATATCTTGTAAAATGTCTTCTTTTCACTCATTTTCTTTTGTTACCCTCTTGGATTGGTGAAACTTTTTCCTTTATCTTTCTTTGTTGCATTGTTGTTCAGGAACAGCTTGGGTAAGGGCAATTGCATCAGTTGCTTACTACATTTTCTTGGGGATCTATAGCTTAATGAGTTAGAAGTTTAGGCTTTAAAATTTAGGATGCGCATTAGGAAAATAAGAGTTTGAGTCACCATTGCGATAATAAAGACACAAACATTCTCCCCCCCCCCCCCCCTCCCTCTCTCTCTCTCTCTGTGTGAACATTTACAACTATTTAGTATGTTAAAGAGCTGTGAGAAGTCTGCAATGATAGTGAAAGCTGAGTTAGTTTAAACAGGCTTGAAGGCCTGAACCTTATGCTTTGCCTTTCTTCAGAGTAAATGATATATAAATCTCTTTCTGAAGCCCTGGTGTTAATGGAACAGACCACATGTTCAAAAATTCAAATGTATATAAAGTAAAACTTACACTACAAAAAATATTCCTCAACAATAAATACGGAGAAGTTGCTTTCAATTTGTAGTTGCAGTTTTGAATATTTTCTTTTGATTTTCTGTGGTTTCTGTTTGCCATTTAATAATTCTTGTTAAAGTAAACACTTCCTTAGTAAATACTTTTTTCTCATGCAAGTTGAACTCCTTCGTTAGCCTTCTTTTTCAAGCTTTTGCTGTCTAGTTTTGGTTATTCTGTTGGTTTTTCTGTCTCACAGTAGTATGAGTGTTGGTCCTCGAACCCAATCGCATCATGAGTACATGCCCTCAGTCTGGCAGGTAGTATTTGTGTTCATTTTGCTATTTCATATTCTTTTAATTGACATGTTAGATTTCATGAGCCTCATTGTGGTTATCCCCTACTTGCAGAAAATTGATCCTTTTGCTTTTGCACTTGCAGTCAATTGTTAAAAATATAAGGATATTTGTATGCTGGTCGATCTATGTGTCATATCCTCTGTATTAAGATTAATGTTTTATGTTACCAGTGCATGATAACTTATGGTAGTAAATATCAATAACACGTTTCAGCTTACGCACTTCTTAAGGAAAAACTTTTAGTTGCCTTTCTTTGCGTCCTTGTACATTTTTACTTAACCTCTGTAGTATGATTTCCTCGTTTACTGAACTTGTTTCTGATCAGAAAGGATAGCAAATGTTGCTTCTTTTATATCAAAATTAGTTTCTCTTTAGAAGTGATTTTATAGAGTAATACAGCTGCAAGTCAATTTTATTTCGCTTTCTATTTCATGTACATATTTATATGCACTTGCCTGCATGTACATATTTTATTAGTCTGAAGTTCTCATAATTCATGTGGTCATGTATGTTTACAGATTATTTCTGCATGTTTCCATTCATGCCATTACAATAACTCCCTAGTGCACAAGTTCTCTTTATCATTAACTTTACCTTAACATATTTCTCGTGGCTGCAGTCCTTTGTCACTCACAGGATATATGTCATGGCATCAGGTACGGGATGCAAGAAATCTAGCTAGTTTATGCTTTTTGCCTCAATTCTCAAAAAGGAAACAAAAAACTGTCTTACTTTCTCACAAGTGTTTAGTTTTTAACTGTCCATATCTCTTTATAGATGTCAATAGTGACCATCAAAGAAAACGCGTATATTTGACAGAATGGACTTTGCCATCAATAAAGACATCAGAAAAATTTATAGTCAATGATGTAAGTTACATGATTGGCTCGTCATAACAATAATTTTCGTAACTTTTGTTGGGCCATCAGTGATTATACTAATTCAAAATCTGCAGGATGGTGTGTTTGTCATATGATGAAGAGTGTTCTAGAGGAAGATATTGCAATTTAGATCCATAATACAACAGTTGTAAAGGTAACAGTCACTGATGGCTGAAGCACCAAGACTAGATAGTTGGCATCCTATAGTCCTTTTTTCTGAGAATTTGTACTGCATTTATCAGTTAACAGGAATGCCAAAATGTCATCCATTGTTCAACATGGGGCCTGCCGGTGCACTTGTGGCAGATGACTGAATTCTGAATTCGGATGCTTGATACTAGCAACACCATTAGATTTTATTTTCAAGTGATATGCACGAATACAGAGTTAGCTGGATGCTTAATTCCTCTAGCGCTTTCACAGTTAAATCAGAAGTTAGGATGGGACACCTAGGCCTCAAATGCCAACTGATCTGGCTAAACTGGTTTGGACGAAGAAGACAATACACATGTTTAATTTCATACTGGGGTCTGTCACAGGATACTATGCATAATAAGCTTATCAAATATGGATACGCCACTGGACCAAAATGTTTGCCTGTTTCAAAACTGATGAAATTATTGATAACCCCCTTTTTTCTGGCCTGTTATTAGTTGGATGTGGCAGAAAATCCGGGCAATTTGATTTACATGTCGAGGCATATATCCTTGGATTTAGGAGCTACAATGGTTGATATAGTACTATAACGTCTGGATTTGCTTGGACAGATTGGAAGACTTTCCTTAGCAGCTACTTCTTATTATATTCTGTAAACTGGAAATGCTATTTACAGAAGTATCAATCTGGAGTTGCGATTGGAATGTTCAATCTATCATGGAAGATGCACAAAGAGTTGTAGTTGCATGGAGAGGGGTAAGGAGAAATCAAACTAACTGGGAAATGGAAATAGCGGCTACATGGGACTTTAGCACAAGTTTTTTCTTTCTTTTTTTTTTTATCTCTTTAATCTCCTATGTGTTTAGTATCAGTGATTACTTGTAAATTGGGGGTGTAGCTTTTGTCTTGTACACGAGGAACCTCTTGAACTAATGATACAATAAAAGCTTTACAAAATAGAAGGCGAAGGGTATTATAAATATTGCAGTGCAATCTTTCTGCTTCGTTGCTTTACGATTTAATATCAAATTGCTAGTTTCAATGTGATGATGCATTATGTTATCGCTTGATTTACATAATCTTTGCTGCAATTCATATCGAAGAGACTCCTTGAATTCGTCTTGCAATATCCAAGATCATTCTTGATTACCTAGCAATATTATGGCCCAAACCCCAATTATGACGCATTTTGAAGAAAACAGATGTTTGATCATCTTAGAAATATGCAGTTGTGTTTCTAAATTATAATGGTTTATCTATCATCACTATCATGATCATGAGGGAACAGTCTTTAATGTTAACATCAGATGATGAGCGATGCCCATATCATTTTGATACGGAGGAACGGTGTCATGCCTATCAACTAAAAATAATGGCATAATTCAAATGGAAGGTGCGGGTGGAGGTACATTCGTGTGTGGTTCTAACCAATTTTCAAGTCAGTCTGCTGGATGAATATATTTACCCATGTACATAAGCATATCTATCTATTATTTATTTATTATTATATTTATATTATATCATCGTATATCTTTTTTTTTTTTAAACTCCTTAGTTTACCCTTACTTATTTTATGGCTTACTATATTTTGCCATAAAATAAACATTGATAGAAGTAGAAGTTGTAGCTAATTAAACCACTAACCTACTAAAATCTTCCTCATCCTCACGTATCTTATCCCTTATTTCATAGAATAAATATCCACATTTACCTAAATCATTAAATCACTAAAATCTCTAGTAACTCCAATATAAATCCAATATACAAATAAAGTTCTAATATAAAACTTAACTAACAGTAAGCTCACTAAACAACTTCTATTCCAAACCAAAACTTAAGATAATGGGAAGTCCAATCTCTGTATTTTGTCAGGCCAAAGGTCAAATAGTTGACTCCTTAAACTGAAAATTGTCTAAATTGGAATTTTTTTTCCCCAAACTACTATGGTTATTGTGATTGCAGCCTTTACTTTATTCTAAGGCACAACTTTATCTACCCAAAAATAATTCTGTATATGTGAGTGTTATACATTAAATATTACCACGATATCTCACTGAAACTTGAATTGAAATGCAAGATGGAAGTCAGGCCTTGTTTGGTTGACGGGAAAGTAATATATATAGGAAAGTAATTTGTGTGGAAAAGTAATTTGATTATTTAACAGTGTTTGGACACTTCTAGGAATGTTAGTAGGAAAATTGGTTAGATTCTTATTACAGTGTTTGGTTTGTAATGTCTATTTGTACTGTGATGTCAAAAATGCTCTTGCAATTATAATATGTGAGATGTTTTGATTGAACAATGTTACTTCTGAATGAAAATCATTAATAAATTAATATTAATAAGTATTATTTCTTCCTTTATTGTTTCTTTTATCTTCTTAAGATTTTAATTAATAAACTAATCTTATCAATATATTATATAAAACAAACAAAATCATTTTTATTATCATGGAAAGAAAATCTCAATTATAAATGTGACTTTATTTTATTTGTAGTTGAGTTATTATTAGTACAAAAAAAAATTACCTGTTCTATTAAATTCAATTACAATTGAGTATTGCTTGGAGTTAAATAGTGTAAGTGAAAAAATAGTATTGTTATTGAACTTGAAATAATGCTATTATCAGCCAATCAAGAATTTATACTTTATCTAACATTTATGATCTTGACTGGCAACCAATAGAGTACTCCAACCATGCATTTAACTGATAATAAATATTTATTGAAACTAAATCATTAAAACAAAATGTCAAACATTATTTATATTAAAATTAATTAAATGAATAAATACGACAACTCTTTTCATAACTAATGCTAATTTAAAAGTTGCCCTTAGAAAATTGTTCTTTTTCAGAGTCATGATAGTAAAAAAATAGTCTAATAAATCTGGATCACGCACAAGTTTCATTCCAAATGTGTGACGCTCAAGATCTGACTAATTCCATTCCAATTTTCGAAGTTCTTCATTAAGCTTGTGCCTTTTGTCAACTTTCAATTGGTCTAGAACTAGCAATCATTTCAGCAAGTTTAGCCATTTGCTTACTATTTTTATCCATGCGAGCACTTTGTACATTAGTCATACGCTCCAAACTTAAAACTAAATTGTCCGCACTTCTTCTCTTCTTACGATGCGTTTTTCTAGAACTTCCTTCTCCTTGAGGATCACCAGTTGGTAGTTGAGTATTTTGAGTCTTGGCATCATCTTCACCAGAATTTTCAACCTCCTCATTCCTATTATTTTCTCTATTTATTTCCTCCAATATATCTGCAGGTGCTGCAGCATTCCTTCCAGTAGCTCCATCTTGTCCCCAAACAATAGGTAATTGATAAGAATAGGGGAATGACTTGTTTCTCATAAATGAATTATCCGGATGACTTTGCAATTATTACATAAATTATTAGTATATAATTTTATAAAAATATTAATAACTATAAAACAATTACACACATTATTAGTGTTGAAGTTCAACAAATCATCATAAAAATTGTAGATGTAAATTAAAAATGACAAATTAATGCTTACCTTCATATATGCATCTCCATACGTTAGCAGTGGGCTGTAACACATTTTTTTTCATTCATTCCAACCAAAACCGCTTGACTCTCCCCGATATCGCACTTCATAAATAGCATGATATTGTCTTTTCAATAATTTGCAACTGAGATTCAATATGTGGCTTTTCCCCTGAGACCATGATCTGGTAACTTTTATTCTAATATTTTTTTCTAATTCTTTTTTATATCCTTTTCTTAATCCACTGCCATTTTCACCATCAAAATTTCCATTAATTTTCAACTCAACCATAGTTTCTACTAATTTTTCATCTTCGATAGCTATCCAAACATGATTACTCCCTTTACCTAGACGAAATCCAGAGCTACAGTTCCATGTCTATAATAAGTAGAAATGTTTCAATACTTTGATCAATATTAGATTCAATAAAATTAAATGCATACATAACATATTATATTTTACAAATTTTAGATACATAAAGCACCATGCAAAAACAATAAAAATATTACAATTTAATCTATGTAACATTGATATGAAGCAAATGAAAAATTATTAATTAGAAGTTAAAAACAATCTAAATTACGAAACAACTTTGTTACAAATAAAAAAAAGCTACAAATAAAATAATATGTCAAATAATTTTATCAAAATCACCCTAAACTAATCAGATGAAAGCCTATAAAGAAAATTATACATCATTTTTATCCATTGTTTCTATTTTGCATCCATTGGTTAAACATTTGAGTAGCTAAAGTTTGTCTCCAATTTGTCCATTCTTCAGAAGGCTCAACTGAAGTAATAGGTTCACCATCTAACTCAATAGGCTCTTCTTCCGCATCTATAGTAGATTCTTCATCCAAATCAGCTTCTGCTAGATCAACAGGCATATTTCTTCTTATATGATTGTGAAGAAGACAACACACGATTATAATTTTACTTTGTAGCTCGATTGGATACCAATTTGGATCCCTAAGAATCGCCCAACGTATTTTCAACAGTCCAAAACATCTTTTAATGACATTTCTAGCTGAAGAATGTTTCATATTAAAATATTCTTAGGAGTATTTGGTTGATATCCTGTTGCCCATTCATTAATGTGGTATTTTTGACCCCTAAATGGCGCAAGAAATCCTTTGCCATTTGTATAGCCCACATCCACAAGATAATAATATCATAAAATATTAAAAAATAGAAATAGTTTAAAACATAATCAATAAAACTAATTAAATTAAATTTCTTATAATTATATATCCAATTTTTAATTTTATAATTTGTATTACTTTAACTGACCATCCTTGATTGGCAGTCCATTTCTTCTACTCAATGTATCTTGAAGCACCCTCTCATTTGTAGCTAAGCCTTACCCACCCAGGGAGAACATAAATAAATTTATTGTATGGTGAACACACCCCTAAAACATTTGTAGCTAGGTCACCTTTTCTATTACGATACTTAGGCTTATCAACTTCAGGTACTCACACTTTTATGTAAGTCCCATCTAAAGCTCCTAAACAATTCTACAAAATAAAATATCATTATTATTTATATCATATAACTAGAATTTTAATGAAAATATCAGTTATTTGTACCTTAAACCATTTCCATTTCTCGTCACTAGAATTCTAAAGGATAGATTCAGGTACTTTAAGCAACTCTCCTTGAAGCTTGAGGACTACATTTAGTACTTTATTGAAATGCGTACTAACTAGTTCCCCCGAGTGTAAGAAACCAGTTTTTATTGTATGATTTTTCTCATGATGTGCAAGTATGTATACAAACATTGCTACTTGTTCATCTATGATTGTATTCCTTGTCTCTTCTAATTGTCCAATACTTCGAAGCATATTTACTAGTTTTCTAAATGTGAATCTATCCCTGCGTAACTCCGAATGACATGTTGAATCACTAGCATAGATTAACCTATGAATATATCGGGATCGGTCATACTCATTAGCAGAATATGGAGCTTTCAAACAATATTTTCGATGGTGATGTAATACTGTGATGGAAATAATATGAAATATTACCCTTAATATGTTTAGTTGCTCCATTTGCATGTTTATTAATAAATAAATTAATGTTCTCTTTTTTGCCAAAGCCAGTCAAGCTATTCTTTAAACTATTAATCACCTATCAACAAATAAAAAAATAATTACAAATAACAAAAATAAAAAAAGGATGCATAAATAGTCATACAAACAAAAAACCACCACCAAAACTTGATACCACCCAAATTTGTTTTCCCTGTACAGACTTCAATTGGATGTTTGCCATCAAATTTGTCCATTGGTCGCTCTAGTAATATCCTTGCTGGTTTCACATTGCTGTACTATCTTGTTTGTTAATTCTTTCTAAAACTATTATAAAGATCCACATTGCTGTACTTTCTTATTTTTCAAATTCTGGTATCAAAGGCCATTTTCTATGAACTCATCAGGCAAATGAACTAGATTTGTAAATGAAAATTATTATGATTTGGAGGCCTTTAGTTATGGAATTTTAAGTCTCGCTATAACCAAAAGCATTGAGCTTATTCAACCAGTGAAGCTTATTTATATAACCAAAATATAAGCCAAAAGATTCAAAATTAGCATCTACTTGTTAGAAAAAAAGTTAAAAAGCGGCTTAGGGGATTAAAAACTAAATTCTAGCAACAATAGGGGCTTAAAAACAAAATTCCAGCAACTTAGGGGACTAAAACAAGCAAGTTCCAGCAGCTTAAAGGGACTAAAACATAGATTTATTACTTTGTAGGCTAAATAACCTAGAAAAATTAGAAGTGAAAAAAAAAGTTAAAACTAAACCAGTTAGGAAAGATAAAAGCTAAATTAAAACTGAATCAAAAAAACTAAAAAAAACTAAAGACAAAACCAAAATACTAATTCATAATCTGTATTAACATCATAAAGAAAATTTACTTCTTCAACATTAAAATATCATTATATGTACATTTTCTTTAACTATGTGATAAGTGAAAAATTTGTCAATAGTATTATATGTGTAATGATGTATTTTTGGTGTGTTTTTAATAGAATTATAGTAATTTTGGCTTTAAATAACTTCTTTTCATAAATTAGGGTTTTCTTTCCCAGAATTAGGGTTTTAACCCGAATTTGTTATTTTGAATTATTTCATAAAAATTCTTTTACATATTTGCATATTCATTACACTTAATTTCAATTGGGACCAATGGAAGTCAAATAGGATTAAAATCAAGGTTATTAAGTTGATTGAACAAATTGGAGAATTGTTGGAAGATTAATTGCTAAAAATTTGAAAAATTAGAAAATTTAGCAAAAATGCATGGAAATGCATGAAAAGGACCAGAACACTAGTAGTAACAAATCAACAAAATTTGACATAAGTGGGCCCAATATTTGGGATCCACGGGTCACGATCCGCGGTTCACCATCTGTGGATCTTGACTCGTGGAGCGACACCGACCTTCAGTTTTTATGCAACTTGCTTCATCTTCTAGCTGTTTTTGCAAAATTTTGAGCTGTAGACAGGGTCCTGCAAGTGGAAGATTTCCTTGGGAACATGAATAAAGACTTTTATGCCAAAATAGATCATCAAAAAGGATCTTTATCATTCCAATGCATTGAATGTAGTTGCAAGTTGGAAAATGACTTGTAGGATTCTTGTCTATAAATAGAAGTCATTTGTAAAGAATTAGGGAGAGGTGAAGTTAGAAAAATTGTAGAGACTTGCTAGAATTCTCTTAGTCCATAATAAAGATATTGTGAGTTTGAGAGAGTTTCTTGTTCACAAATCCTTGTAGCAACTCTTGTGGAAGAAATACAAGTTCTTGAAGCCATTTCTATTGTTGAATAAGCCTTCTTTAACTTTGCATCATTCATTTATCTTGATTGCTATGGAAAGTTGTTTTCAATTCATATGTTTTGATTTGGAAACAACTATGTTGAGCTAAATTCCTACTTCTAGGATTTTGATGAAACTAAAGAATCTATATTAAGGCTTGTAGTTGATTAAACTTGCCATTTCTTGCTTTTGTTTTTTCAATTTTTTAAGTTTCAACCTTTGTATATGAAAGGCCATCGCATGCAAAGCATCTTAGTTATTGGGAATTCAAGTAAGTTTGTTCTTAATAATGGAAAATGAATAATTGAGCTTAAGTACTAACACATAGAAATAGTGCTATGCTTATGAGGACCTAATGAAGCAATTCATGCATGCAAAAACAACCTTATCATGGTAGTAGGTAGGTTGAATCAATTCATTGTGAAAACAAGTTTGGATACAAATGGAATTTCATGCCTAAACAAGGTAAGTTTATATTGGCAAAGTGTTAATCGCTACACCTTAATCTTGATCATTAGTAGATTCGTTACCCTAGAACTCATTCATAATTGTGTTTTTTCTACAAGAAATCTTGCATTCCTACAAGTTTCTTTTAGTTAGTTAGATTCTCACCAACCAAGTTTGTTCCAATTAATCATTGCTTAGATAATAAAGAAAGTGATAAAACTCTAGTAATTGTACTTTGTTGATTCGTTGTGAGATTCGACCTTAATTTCCTATACTACAATAGCCCGTGTATTTGCAGTAAAGGTTGGGAGATTAAGTTTTTATTACTTGAATTTTTTTGTGTATATTGACTTGATTTTCTACACCTAATCTACACTACTATCAAGTTTTTTGTGACGCTTGCCGGAGAAATAAAGAAACTTTGATAATATCAAGGCAAATACAAGCTTTATTACTCTAGACACTTTTGTATTTTTGGTTTTGACATCTCTTGCGTTGTGTTTTTCTAGGTACTAATTGAATCTAGGGTGAATGGAAGCATTTAAAATTTGAGGTTGATTCAAGCATTTTATCGAACATTTGGTAGACATGTTCAATAATATGCATATGGATGAGGTCTTGTCGGAAGTTTCACTGTCATATGTTACAAATCAAAGGCAAGAACAAAAAATAAGTGTAAGTGATTATGAATTTGATCCGGAAGTCATTTGGTGTGTTAAACGTGACCAATTTCAAGGAAATCCAAATGGATATGCTTATTTTCATTTAGCCAATTTTTCAAATTTAATTGATCTACTTAGTTTTGATGGATACAATGGAATAAATAAAGATGCTATAAAATTAATATTGTTTCCATTAACTCTAGTACATGAAGCTAAAGATTGGCTAAGATCATATGGATCATATTATTTCACTAGTGGGAAGCAATTAGCAAATGCTTTCCTAGAGAAATATAATATGCATTATGTTGACTATAAGTCTAATTTGAATGTTATTTGTTGTACTACATATGGAGGTGACCATGAAAATCATGAATGTGCTAGATTAGCTAAGGTACATCCTTGTGATATTCAAAATGATTCATATGTTAGCATTAGCACTGAAACTTGTGAAAAACATGATTCTAGTGATCAGGTGTGTATGTGTAGTACAAAGGTGGAAAGCATGTCTTATATTTCTATTATTCATGAACGTGATGATGGTGAAGGAAATGCTTGATAATTCTACTTTTGAACATGACCAAGAACAAGTAATTGAAGAAAATGCATATGTGTGTGAAAAGGTAATTGAAAATGTGGAAAATGATAAAATAGTTGTTTCTCCTATTTTTGGACACAAAAATCTCAATAATGAACTTGCTCTTGATGAAGAAATTGAAAATTCAAAGATAGAAACTGAGGAGTTTAATGATCTTCCTCTCACTTGTGACATTGATTTTATTGGTATTGAGAAAATACTAATACAAGAGAAAGGCATTGCCAATTTTGGCTATGAAGTTCTTTTTAAGTGTTTCCATGTAATAGGTACAATTGCCAAATGGATTATAGACTTGGAAGCAATCATTTTGAGGCAAAGGATGCATCTTTACCTACTCAATCAATTGAACACTAAAGGTGTATTAAATCCTTTGTGGGACACTCTAATTATGTGAGAGAAAGTTGGAGGAAGTCTAGCTCTAGACTTTAAATAAAGCGCTTGTTGGGAGGCTGTAACACCCTAGAAATGCACTTACAAGAGACATTTTTCTTATTTAGGGTTAAGTGTTAATCCTTGATTTATTAGTTGGAAGATTTCTTGAGTTAATTAGGTTAATTAGCTAAGATTTTCATTATTAAGTAAGGACACCTAAGTACTAAAGTTAGAATAATTTTACTTGACCATTTAATTTATATTAGTGTTTAAATTTTGATTAGCTCATTTTACTATTTTCTAGTCTTTTGACTACTTGAATTTTAGCTCAATTTTACTCAAAAATTTCACTTATTTTCTTGCTTTATTTTCTTTTCCTTGGCTGAAATTTTTCTCTTTCTTTTCTTTTTCTCTTGGCCGAAAATTCTTCTTTCTTCTCTTTTCTTTTTGGCCGAAATTCTTTCTTCTTTTTTTCTCTCCTTATGGCCGGATTTCTCTCTCTCTATTTTACTCTCTTTTTGCTTTAATAATTTGTGTCTTAATATTGCTAGTATTAGGTGATAAGAGGTTAAAGAGTTCTACCAATCAAATTGATCCAAGTTAGCTACTCTTGCATTAAAAGACTACCTCTTCACTTTATTCTTGTTAGGTTTTAATTGGTTAATCTTTTTCCCACCTTTTCTTTATTTCTTTTCCATTTTTCCTAGCCTATTTCTTTCTCTTTCTTTTCTTCTTGGCCGGCCATCTCTCTTTCTCTTCTTCTCTCATTTTGCTCTCAACTTCTTGAAGTTTTCTCTCTAAAGTTTGGGCAAATCCACCATAGAAAGTGAGCTTCTTTCCTTTCTAAGCAAAGTTCTAAGCATATCTAAGGTATTTACTATGAACTTTTCCTACTAATTTCAAGTTTTAATTAGTTTTTATTTCAAGCTTAAACCTAGATTCTTGTTGCTACTACTTGGAGAACTTAGTTTGAATTGGAGATTTACTTGCTAGATAAAGTGTTCTTGTGGTTAGATAGACTAGTATATGGCATTTAAACCTTGAAATTTCATGTGTTATATGTTGTTTGGTTGAAGATTCTTGGAGTAGAATTCTTGAAATTTAGTGGAATTTTGATTGAATTTGAACTTGAGTTGAACATAGAAGTTGTAGAACTTGTTGAATTGGGTTGGATTGCTGATTTTTCTTGCAGGAAAAAAATTTGGGTTAGTCCGATTTTAAGGGGAAATGCTGCCGAAATTTTGGTAGAATTAAAAGAAGAAAAATTGACAAGTGAGATTTTAAGCCTAGAATATGTTCAATTGAAGGAAATTGAAGTGTAGGAATTTTTAGAAATGATCTAGTGATAGATTAAATTTTCTTAGAATAAGTAAACCCTAAACCCTAGAAACCCTAAAACCAAAACCCTAGAAATAAGTGGGGTATTTTCTTGAATTTTTCTTACTAAATTACTAGGGTTTTAATTGAGTTTTCATTATATTATTTCTTTTAAATTTCAGGGTCCGAAAACGCATCACGACCATTTTACGAGATATTTTCTTAGGCATTCCAGGTGAGTGTCTCTATGTGTGCATGATGCATGAAATGTTATGTTTCACTTGTAAATATTATGTTACCCTTGCAAATATTATGTGATAAAATGTGCTACTTGAGGAAAGATGTGTACTTTATCGCATCTATTCCGTAATGTGTTATATGCTTTCACTATTCAACGTGTTACTTGTGCGTGAGACTTCCGTGACTAACTTTACCGTTACTTCACGGATAGTCAACTCGGACAGGCTTGGGAGGTTATAAGGTGCTGGGTGTTTTAGGGCGTGACGTTCTTTCCCTTTTGAGTTGTGAATCCTCAAAGAGGCCAACTCCGGATTGAACTTTCTTGCGTGTTGGCCCTCCAAGGTTGAGATTACTCCCTGGATGTGGTAGCTTGTACGGAGGTTATAAGGTGATTGGTGGTTAGGGCTTGCGTGATAAAACTGGCATGTCCTTTGATAAAGACCTGAGCTATTATCTCGGTCTAAATGTCATGGTTACATGATCAGTACTTGCTTTTCCTGCGGTTGAGCTTGCTCCCGTAGTTGAGCCTTGTATCCGCCCTTGACTACTTGATAATTAAATTGTTCATATCTTGTTTATTTAATTTATCGATTATTTTATTTACTAAAATAATGAGTTCTGGATATGATTGCATGACTTGGACATTCACTGGGCTATTATAGCTCATTCCTTTTATTTGTTTTCCTTTACTCAGGTTTCCTGAAAAATTAAAGCTGGATCGACTGGTTTTGAATATTATAGATGTTTTAGTTATTGTAATAGCCAAACTGTGTTAGGCTATCTTTGTGAAAATCATGTATATTATGACATGTAAACTTTTGATGTGACTTGTACCTTTAAGTAAATAATATGAGTGTATTTTATTTTATTCCATTTTATTTTATTTTATTTTATTTTATTTTGAGTTAAGTACACTCGGATGTTTGCGTGAGTGCGTGATTCGAGTCTTGGCGAGAGCTAGGCAGGTAGTCCGCTAAGCCCTTTGGTGCGCCTCTGGGTAAGGTGGGGCTGTCACAGAGGCAACCCAATGTTTTTGGTATTTTAAGTTGCTTTGGTATGGTTTGTGTTTTATGTGTGTTTTATAGTTTGTGTGCTTGATTAGTTTAGTTTTATTTTAAACTTGAAGCATTTTGATGCAATCTATGAAGGTTTCATATTTAAACTTGGATGTTTAATGCCAAAATTTCATATTTCTTGTGTTTTGAAGGTACATTGGTTTAGACATCTTAGTTTCATCATTTGAAATGTGTTTGAAGTGGTTTTGTTGTTAAAATGAACAAGAAAACCAATTTGAAGCATTGAATTTCAAAGTTACTATTCCATTGGTTACTATTCATGAGCTAAGTTTCATTGAGTAATTTGATTCTCTTTTGGTAATCCATGGACTTTTGATGCTATAAATTAGTTTTGAGCAACTTTTTTTTTATCAATTAAACTTGTTCAAAGTATTTTTGGGGTTAGAATAACTCAAAGAATCAAATTAAAGTATTAAGTGCAAAAGTAACTATTTATTTAGTTACTATTCATCAAGAGAGATTCTTTGTGATTTTGGGTTTAATCTTGGAATTTTCATGTTTTCAATGCCTTAAAATCATGTTAACAACTTTGTTTTAACATTGGAAACATTTTTGAAGTATTGGATTGATCAAAAACATGAAAAGGAAAAATTTGAATTTCAAGTTCATCTTGAAATTCAATGTTGCAGAATTTCCGGGAGGCCTACTTTGATCAATTCCCATTTCATTTGTGTTGATGTTTAGGATGAGTTTAATGCATGATTTCAAATTTTGTTGACATGGTTACATGATCATAAAGTTGTTTGCCCAAAACTTGAGATTTAAATGGAAGAAATCATCACTCAAAGTTGCCAAAAAACAGCCTGCACCACTTGGAATTGCAGCTGCAACTTCTGGGGTTGCTGTAGATCTGTGGATGCTTGATCCGCGGGTTTGACCCACAGATCTTGACCCGCGGATCCATGGAATTTTGGCCCTCCATTGGTGCTTTTGAGTGGTTTTGTTTGGCAAATGTTATGGCATGATTTGTGTGCTTGTTTGGCAACTTCATGGGCATGAAAACACCACTTTAATACATTCAAATAAATTGCATTGCATGTTTTAATGATTTAAATTTTAAACTTTTGGCATCAAAAGTATTACATTTTAGTTTGAGGGATTTTGGTACAAGTTTCACTTTCTTATCACTTCATCATAGCATAATACATTTGCTTACATAACACATGTATCAATTCTTCACTCCCTTACAACTACGTTGCCACAACTAAGTGTGGGGGAAATCAAGAGTTTCAAAGCATGTTATGTTATTTTTTGAGCTTAATTGTTATTCAAACATGCTCTAACATAGCATTTGAGGTTGTCTAAGTTTTGAAACAAGGTTGATGAGCAACAAAGAACCAAAGTGAGGACATGATGAAGCATTACAATAGGAAAATCACAAAGGCCAATGGACATCAATGGAAAACAACAATATCAACTTTTGGACTCATTAACCAAATAAGGGAAGTTTTCTTGTTCCATTTTTATTCTTATCTTTTCATTTAAATATTGAGGACAATGTATCATTTTAAGTGTGAGGGGAAGGTAAAGGATTATGTTTGGTGTGGTTTGAAGTAATTGTGTCAAGATATTATTTTGATAAATATGACCTAAATTTTTCAAAATTTGCCTTTTTATCATGCTTTAATGCCATAAACTTGTTGAATTCTCTTACTTTTTTGAAGTAATGAATGCAACTTTGATTGAATGTATTTTACAAATATATGAAGAAATAGTCATTATGTGATTAGGAGTTTTGTTTTTAAGAAAGGATATCTTGTAAAATAATTGTAATTATGTCTTGATTTGGCATGTGTGATTTTAAATTTCTTTTCTTTACTTAATTTTACATTGTTAAGTGGTAGATATGGACAAGAAGTATACTTATGCATTATTTGAATTAATGGACAATTATACTATGAGCAAATTGATGAATGTTTATTTATTTATATTCCAATGATTCAAATTGCTTAGTAACTGGGAATCTTCATCTACAAACGTTGATTTTCATGTCAAACGGCAATTGTATTATGAGTATGCATAACAAGTTTGATTCAAAGTGAATTGTTGAGTAATAAGGGGTTTTCGTCAACCATTGTCGACCTTTTCATCAAAAAGCAATTTCACTTCTCAAGCTAAAGCTAGAAAGTGGATAGAATGATAAAAGTGTTGAGTAATCGGGGATTTTCATATAAAAATGTCAACTTTCGCATCAAAAGACACTTGTAATTATAAATGCAATATGTCCCTATGGTGTGAAAATTGAAATGTATATCATAATCCATATTGAATACTTAGTGTGTGAAATTTTGTAAGGCAATGAAATTTTATTGAACTAGTTTTAATCTTGAGATAATTACTTCTCTTTTACTTGATATAATGAGTATTAGAAACATTATAAGAAATTGCATAACGCCTATTTACTTTATCGTGTGGAATTGCATTCAACAATGAGGCATATGTTATTTCAAGTCTTGAATCATCATTTGATATCTTGATTTTCCAACTGCTTGAGGACAAGCAACGACTCAAATGTGGGGGAATTTGATAAGTGATAATTTTACCTATTTTAGCATAGCATTTTATATATATTTTTAGTGTGTTTTTAGTATATTTTAAGTATTTTAATATAAAAATAGCTCAATTTATAATTGTTCTTCCATTTGAAGAATTTCTAAAAATTAAGATTTTTATCCGATTTTTATGGTTATGAAGCAAAATTTATATTTGAACAAATTAATGGACAATCTTTGTACAATATTTCAAGTTTTATAGATTCAATCATAATTTGGATCAATTGGAGTAAAAGTCATCACTTTCTTAGTAGATTCAAGGATGAATTGGATTGGGAATTTCAATGGAACAACTTTTACATTCAAACTTGGAGGATTGTTTTACTCAACTTTTGGGAACTTCTCATCAACAAATTCATTATAGAATTAAAAGATCAACATCAAAAAAAGGTTTCAAGGGAATAAGAGGAATAACAAGCAAAAGAGAAGTTCAAAGAAGCAATGAAAGTGAAAAATTGGAGAAAACTAGAGGGTCGACAACAAGGTTATATTCAGTATTTTAGCCATAACTTGAGTTATAAATATTGGATTGAGATGATTCTTATGAATTTTAATGCTAAGAGGATACTCTACAAAGCCTTATGTAGACATCAAAAATCTAGTTCTCCAATCTTCATAGCCAAACATCTAAATTACTGAAGAACAAAGCTTTCTCAGCCATGTCTCAGTATTTTAGCCATATCTTTGCATCCAAAACTCTAAATAACCTAATTCTTATGGTGTTGGAAAGTTAGTTCAAAGGGCTACAAATTTTGTGTTTTGAAAAAAGCTGATTCACACATCTTCAGGGGGCAATCCATGGGTCAAGATACGCGGACCAACAACTAGTGGTCTGACCCGCAGATCATAAATGTCGGCCAGAAAGTGATGGTTCCAACTTGCAGCTTATCTTCTAGATTATTTTGATGATTTTTTGAAGATTCCTTTCACCTGCACTACCCATGGAAACATTGCAAAATTCAATGGAAATCTTTTTGTGATTTTAAGACAACTTTTCTTGCAAATTGTCATGCAAGTTGTCTAGATGATTAGGGTAAATTTTTCTATAAATAGGGAGCTCTTGCAAGATATTTAGAAAATGTCTTGAAGGGAGAAGTACTCCCAAATAGCATATAGTAGTAGTTTTTTTGTAGTTTAGAAGAATTTTCATTACTTGTAAGAAAACTCTTGGAGGATTCAAGTGTATCAATTCATATCAATGAGAAATGAAGCTTTGAAGCCATGTTCTACCAACAAATGAGCATTTCTTACCTTAGCTCTTTAATTTCTTACATGTTTATGAAGTTATTTCTATTATATGTTATTCATACAAGCTATGTTTAACTAAATACATGTCTTAGGGTTAGATGAAGCTAATTATATGATTTGAATGTTATTATACTTGCTATAACTTGTATTTGCTTGTTCATCTATCAAGGTTTAACATTAGTAATAGTTTGATCAAATATTGCAAATTATTTAGATGTTATTTGACAATAAGAAATGCTTATAACATTGGAAAAGTGGTAGATGAAACTTATATTGTACACACATGCAAATAGTTGTACAAGTATGTGGATTGAGATTGTTTAATACCATAATTCATGCATTTCACAAGAGTTCATCATGAACATAATTGAACTCTAGTCAATTTCATTGTGAAAGCAAGTCTTGATTTCATATAGAGTTGCAATCCTAAGCAAGACAAGATTAACATAGCAAGGTGTTAATTCATTCAATCATATTAGTGACAATTAGTAGATTCTAAATCCTATTACTTATATTTGTGAATTTCTTCCAATTGTTTTAGTTCAAGTAGTTGAATTTTCTTAGCTTGCACACCACCTATTTGATGTTTTGTCTAGATAATAGAGCAAGTTAGTAACTTTGGTACTTGTAAATTCTTGTTTCCTCGTGGGATCGACCTTAATACTTCCCCTACTACAATTGACCTGTGCGACTTGCGGAAAGGAGTATTAGATTATAAATTTTATTACTTGTTTGTGTGAATTTTGCCTAATTTTGATAGTACCTAAACCTCACAATCACTATGTACTACTACTAGCGAAAAGAACAAAGAATTCTTAATCATTCTAATTATATATATATTTTAACCTTGGCAGGCCACATTCTTAATTTTTCTATTAAAGTCCTAATCATGAACAACTGTCTTAATCATTTTAATAAAGTTCTAATCACAAACAACTGTATTAGTAGAGTCCTAAAGCCAAACAGAAAAAGAAAGAAACAAAGATTGTATTAATGGTTACAATATGCTTTGAATCCATTTGTCAATCAAGCTTTGAATCATTTAGTCAAAATCAAATGCCCATGTGCATTTGAATAATCATAAATGGAATGTCTAAATTAACTACTGTACGTTCCAGTTGAAGAAACTCAGCCAAATTAAATTCCTTTAGTCAAAATCAATTAAATTCCTCGTCAAAGTCAAATTCCAATTGGCTTCTCCAATCGAAGGAGAGAATAGAAAATTAAACTCCCACTTCACAAACTGAATTCTTCAACTATTCACCCAAGTCTCAAATCACTTGGAAATATATTTGCCCTCCTCTTAACAGAACTGGAATAAACAAACAATGGATGTGAGTAACACAATTAACAATAAAAATTATCATATAAGAAGCATAAAATAACCACTATTAACAATGATACTCTTGAATCTTAAACCCTAAAAAATTACACAAGTAACTAAACATAAACAAATCAATGAATGTACAATTTTAATAGAATCAAAACTAAAATATAAAACTTTTTCCTAACCTGAAATGCTTAATGACGTGAGAAGATATTAGATAGATGGAAGAGGAATATGAGAGTATAAGGGTGTATGCCGTTGGAGTTGTTAGAGGAGGAGAGAGATGTTGTTGGAGTTGTTAGAGGAGGAGATAGAATTATTTTCTTTTAAGAGGCGAGAGAGGACTGAAACGCCTTGATCGTGCTTCTGATTAAAATCCACAGGAAAGTATTTAGAATACTAATAACTTCTGAGGATTTAGAATCCTAGTAATGGACAATTACTTTCCTTAGTTTGAGGAAAGTTTTTACTTTCCCAAAAAGCAAAAAGTGAACCAAACATTGTATTTTAGATTTTAGGAAAAAGATTACTTTCCCTAAGCAGATTCCTTGCCAAACAAACGAGGCCTTAGAGTCATCACGATTCTTTCTTTGTCTCCATGATGCTGACGCTTTTAGATCGCATATTAGATTCTTGAAATTGTCAATACATCACATATGCCGTTACAAATATTTCTTTTATCATCATCTCCCACTTCTAAGATTTGTACTTATTAACTCAACGATTCAGAAAGAATACAGTAAAAAGGCATAAACAAAACTTCTTTTAAATTGGAGAATTAATAAAGAAATTCTGGACGTTAACAAAAATTGAGAATTTGAATAAAAATAGATGACTTTGAAAGCTCTTTGTAAGGAAAGGTATGTTCTGCTTGGGCTCTACTTTGTGTGGCGTGATTTCACTGTTCTTAAGGTGTTATTTGCCCCTTATCATTTATAGGCAAATTACCTCTAAGATACAACAAAGTCGTGTTATTTGCCCCTTATGGTTTATAGGGCAATTACCTCTAGAATACAAAAAAGTTATATTAAAACCACAATTGCTTAGTAAGTAGATTTTGGTAAATTTAGATATTTAAAGACAGAGATAACTTTTGTCTCAAAAGTTATGTCTGAATAGAGAGGCATGTGACAGTTAAACAATTAACGGACATAATATGAAAAATTATGTCTATTGGTTAAGAACTATCAAATTAAATAATATATGTGTGTGTGTGTGTGTAAACTAAATCGTAATTAATTAATTTTAATTTTCCAAGCCCCAAGAGCCCGAGTGCCCTTGTCAAGATTATAAATGATTTTCTTTTCAATTGTATCATTTTGAATAAATCCAATTAAAAATTTTCCTTTCCACCAAAAATTCGCTCCAACCTAATGTTTGAATTAAATTTATTAAGGGAAGAAGACAAGGAACTATAAGGGCATTGGTTTGCTTATTGTCTTTCAATGTCGAACAAATGCCCAAACCTTTGCATTACAAACTACACTAACAATCCCCCACTTAGTTTGTAATGTAATCTAACTTAGCATTAATATGATTTTGCCTAAAGAAAGGTATCGTTAGATTTAAACTTATCCTTTAGTGTAAGTAATTCACTAGTTTTAACAAAGTTATGGTGCCTTTATGGCTTAAACCATAACTTTAATATTAAAACAGAATTACTACACACAAAATCACATAACTTGTGGAATAATCATATAACGATTTTAGCACTATTACTGGCCATGTGCTCTATCCTAGGTTTATAACCACTTACAAAAGAAAACCTTAACTTTTGCTAGGAGCGGCACCACTCCAATGGTTATATAGGTGAGGTACCTTTCAAGCTTTTTAATAAAGCATTAAGAAACATTACTTAACCTCATTAAGAATACTATACTCATCCTCCTTAGTAAAATAATATGCACTAGAATCTTGGAATGGAATAAGATTTATTTCTAGTGCTCACAACCACTTATTAGTCACTTGCTATTACCCTTTAAACATTTAAAACTAGTGTTCAGACTAGAATAAAGGTTGGGTTTCCATTACTAGTGGTTCTAGATGATAAGTTTCAAACCCATTCCCAACAATGTTGCTTTCGCCACATCTCTTAAAAGAGCTTTCGTAAATAAATCCACTAAATTATTAAATGTTTTGAACAAAAATAATGGTAACAATGACATCATTCAATAATTGCTTAAGATACTCCTGTCTTAAACTTATATTTCTAGATTTACCATTATAAACTTTGTTTAAAGCTTTAGACATTTTAGCTTCGCTATCACTATGCAAAGAAATAGCTAGCATCGATTTTGGGTACAACTCGATGTCTTATGGGAGATTCCTTAGCCATTTAGCCTCTTTGCAAGCTGCAGCTAAAGCTACAAATTTAGCTTCCTTGGTAGAATGAGTTATTATAGTTTGCTTCTTAGATGCCCAAGAAATAGCTCCTCCACCCAAAGTAAATACCCAACCAGAGGTAGATACTTTGTCACACACACTTGTTACCCAACTTGCGTCAGAATAACCTTCAAGTACCATAGGAAACTTGTTATAGAAAAGTCCTAAGTCTTTTGTTCTTTTAAGATACCCTAGAACCCTTCCTATAGCTTTCCAATGCTCTACACTAGGACTCTTGGTGTATCTAGCAAGTCTGCAAACAGCATATGAAATATCTGGCCTAGTACAATGCATTGCATACATTAGGCTACCAATTACACTAGCATACTCTAACTGAGCAATAGGTTTTCCGGAATTCTCATATAGCTTAAAGTTAGGATCATAAGGAGTGCTTACTTCTTTTACTCTCAAATGTTGATACTTGTTTAAAATTTTCTCAACATAATGAGATTGACTCAAAGAATAACCCCCACTATGTTTCCTTACTTTAATTCCTAAAATAGTATCTACTTCACCAAGATCTTTCATTTTGAACTTAGAAGATAAATAATTTTTAGTTTCTTCCACACCTTTGTAATTAGTACTAATAATAAGCATGTCATCTACATAAAGGCAGATAATTATACCATAATCTTTGGTAAATTTAGAGTATATGCACTTATCAGCATTATTATATTTAAATCCATTAGAAAGTATAGTAGACTCAAATTTTTCATGCCATTGCTTAGGTGCTTGTTTTAAGCCATACAACTGACTTAATTAGTTTGCAAACTTTATTTTCATTTCCTGGTAGAACAAATCCTTCTGGTTGTTCCATATACACCTCTTCATTCAAATCACCATTTAAAAATGCTGTTTTTACATCCATTTGATGAACACATAAGTTAAACATTGAAGCCAATGCTAATAGTATTCTTATAGATGTAATTCTGGCCACTGGTGCATAAGTGTCAAAATAATCAATTCCTCCTTTTTGTCTAAATCCCTTAGCTACCAATCTTGCTTTAAAAGTTTGAATGGATCCATCAGTGGCATATTTCTTTCGAAATACCCACTTACAACCAATTGGTTTAGAACCTAGGAGGCAAATCAACTAGGATCCAAGTATTGTTGCCCAATAATGAATCCATTTCATCATTAATTGCCTCTCTCCAAAATGATGAATCTCTTGTTTTCATAGCTTCACTAAAAGATTTAGGATCATCTTCTACATTTAACAAGATAGGAATCTTGTCAAGTAGAGATTGTCTATTGCCTTCAACTAAGAAAACAATAGCTTGTGAAGATATAAAATCAGAAGACAAGTGTTTTTCTTTTCTTTGCCTTTGACTTCTCCTAGGTTCATTTGGAGTGTCAATTTCTTTCCTTTTACCATAAGTAGAAGGTCCATCATTGGAAGTTGGTTCTAACTCTTGGTTTGTATCCATATTCATTGTTGATTTATGGAGAAATTTATTCTCTAAAAATTCAACATCTCTAGATTCTACAATGACATTAGAATCTAAATCTAGCAATCTATAAGCTTTTGAATTTTCAGCATAGCCTACAAAAATACTTTTAAGTGCTCTAGGCCCCAATTTAGTTCTTTTATTATCAGGGACCCTATAAAAGGCTACACAACCCCAAACTCGAAAATAGCTTATATTTGGTTTCCTTCCTTTCCATTTTTCATATGGAGATACTTTGAATTTAAGAGAAGGTACTCGATTATGTATATGACAAGCAGCTAGTAATGCTTCTCCCCACAAGTTTTTGGGCAGTCCAGAACTTAAGATCATAGCATTTACCATGTCTTCCAAAGTCCTATTTTTTCTTTCTGCCAAACCATTTTGTTGTGGAGTATAAGGTGCACTAGTTTGGTGTATAATACCATGTTCTTCACAAAATTTAGAGAATTCGGTAGGTAAATATTCCCCACCTCTATCACTTCTTAAAATTTTGATTTTCCTTCCTAATTGATTTTCTACAAGACTTTTGTAGCATTTAAACATATGAAATGATTCATCTTTTGTTTTCATCAAGTAAACAAACACATATCTAGAATAATCATCAATAAACGTGATGAAATACTTATTTCCTCCTCTTGTTAGAAACCCATTTAGTTCATAAATATCATAATGCACTAGGTCTAACAAATCATTATTTCTTTCTGCTTTAGGGAATGGAAATCTGGTAATCTTTGCTTGAATGCACGTTTCACATTTCTTTTCAACATGATCTTTATACAAAATTAACCCATGTTTAGACATAAATTGTAAAGTTTTATGATTAACATGTCCTAATCTACCATGCCATAATGAATAAGAAAAAAATCAATCACATACGCAAAAGTATTATCTTTAGTGATACATAGTTTAAACATTCCATCACAAGAGTATCCCTTGTCTACAAATACACCATTCATGGCAAAGATAAACTTACTAGACTCTATAATAGTCTTTAGCCCCTTTTTATTTAAGGCATCGGGTGATATAAGATTTTTATTAATTTCTGGAACATGAAGTACATTTAACAAGACAAGTCTCTTTCTAGAAGTAAACTGCAATTCAACACTTCCTTTGCCAAGAACCTTTGTCATATTATGATTTCCCATCAACACTTCATGATCATCAGGAATATCTTCATAAGTTTTAAATTGGGACTTGTCATTGCACACATGCATAGTAGAACTAGAGTCATACAAAAGTTACAAGACTTGGTTATAGTAGCCAAATGCAATTTAGAAACCATGCCAATGTTCCAATGCGAAATCATTGCAATAATTTCAACAACATCTTGTTCAACTAGATTTGCATTGTTGGCAGTATATGTTTTTTGCTTCCCATTCTTGTCGACTTTCATTCATGTTTGTAATGCCCCCTTTTGTCACAATTGTAGCAAACTCTGTTCTTCTTCTTGTTCTTGGATGTATTTGTTTTCAAAGACTTCTTTTGGAACCAGAAAATTCTGCAAATTCTTATCACTGAAGGCATTCACTTTAAGATCAGATTCTTCTTGTTTATTTTGAAGATTCCTAGAACATAAAAGTCTTCAATTGTATACTAAATGGAATCTTTAGCTGCAAAAATCATATATTCTCTAGAAAAGTCTGCAAAAATAGTTGAAAATGGATGCAGGTTGCAATTCTGAAAATTCACGTACTTGATTTTTTGAATTTTACTGAGTTGGCTTCCATGTATGCAGGCATTTTTCATGTATTTCCATACATTTTTTTTATGAAGAATTAGGTCTCCCAAATATTTTGCACAATTATTTCTTCAAGTATTTTCCAAGTAGTTCATCAAACCTAATCCTTTGAGTCATTTTTAATTTTGATTCATCTTGACTCTAATTGATCTAAATTGAGTTTAAGTATGATAATCCTACAAATAACAATTCCACCTTAAAAACATAATTTTTGGATAAAAGCCTTAATTCTAGAAAAGGTTCGACAATGAGTCATTTGCAACCAAAATTACTATAATAATACTAAAATCATACCAAAAATACATAATAAAACATATAATAATATTAATAAATTTATTACTCATGAAACTACCCTACATTTGGATCATTGCTTATCCTCAAACAATTGGAAAATCAAGAGATCAAAGAATGATTCAAGTATTGAAATAATAAATGCCTCAATGCTGAATACAATTTCACAAGATAAAGTAAATATGCATTATGCAATTCCTTGTAGTGTTTCTAATACCAATCATACCAAGTAAAAGAGAAGTAATTATATCAAGATTAAAGCTAATTCAACAAAATTTCAATATCTTACAAAATTTCACATCATAAGTATTCAATATAAACAATAATATACAACTGAATTATACACAATAGGAACATGTTGAATTTTGATATTGCAAGTGCCTTTTGATGTGAAGGTTGATATTTTTATGTGAAAACCCCTGGTTACTCAACACTTTGAACATTTTTTTCCACAATTCAATCTTTAGTTTGAGAAATAAAATTGTCTTTCAATGAAAAGATCGACATTGGTTGATGAAGATTCCTTATTACTCAAAAATACACTTTCAATTAAACTTACTATGCATATTCTTAATTCAATTTCCGTTTGACGAGAAAATAGACATTTTGTGATGAAAATTCTTGGTTACTAAACAATTTGAATTATTGGAGTAGAAACATGTAAGGATTTATCAATTTAACTTCATAACATAAATGTCCCTTAAGTCAAATAATGCATAAGTATACTTCTTATCCATATCTACAACTTATGAATGTAAAATTAAGTAAAGAAAAAAATTTAAAATCAAACATGCTAAATTAAGATATTATTTAAACTATTTTATAAGATATACTTTCTTAAAAGCAAAACTCCTAAATTCATAATAATTATTTTCTCATATATTTGCAGAAATCATTCAATCAAAGTGGCAGAAATTACTTCAGAAAATAAGAGCATTCAATAAGTTAATGGCATAAAATCATAATAAAGAGGCAAATTTTTGAAAAATTTTGGCCATATTTTTACTAAAATAATATTTTGACACAATTACTTAAAATCTAACCAAACATGCTCCTATACCTTCCCTCTACACTTAAAATGATACATTGTTCTCAATGTGTAAAGGAAAAGATAATCAAGAAAAATGAAACAAGAAAGCTCCCCTTATTTAGTTAACCAGTCTTTTGGGTGTTATTGTTGTTATCCTTGAAGTCCATTGGCCTTTATGAAATTTCTTTTTACAACGCTTCACCATGTTCTTCAAATGGTCCACATTTGCTCACCAACTTTGTTTTAAAACTTAAACAAACTAAAATATTATGTTAGAACGTGGTTAAATAACAAATAAGCTCGAAAAGTAACATAACATACTTTAAAACACTTGATTTTCCCTAGTACTTCATTATTGCAATGTAGGTCCAAGAGGGTAAGATTTTGATACATGTGTTATGTGAACAAATATATTGTGTTATGATGAAGTGAAAAGCAAAAGAAACTTGAGCTAAAATACCTTAAAACAAAATTTTATATTTTGATGCAAGTAGTTAAAGTTTGAATTAATGAAATAAAACATGTAATGCAATTCATTTAAATTTGTTAAATTGATTGTTTCAAGCCTTGAAAGTTGTTAATCAAACTTATAAACAATGTCCCATAACATACCAAACAAGAATCAATTAAATAACCAAAGAAATAAAAAACCTGCCTTGATCCACAGGTTGGATCCGTGGCTTAGAAACCCGCAGATTTGACAAGCGAATGGCTCTCAGAAGTTGCAGAAAAAATTCTACTACAGGTGTGTTCCATGCTGATTTTTCTCCAATTTTGGGTGTTGATTTCTACCATTTTAGCTTTCATTTTTGGGAAAACAACTTTATAATCTTATAATCATGTCAACAAACTTTGAATTCATGTATTATACTCATCAAGATCATTAACACATAAGAAATGAGAATCGATCAAAATTGGCTACTTAGTTGCCTGCAACTTGAATTTCAAGAAATCAAATTTTCTCTAGCCTTCTTCCTCCTTGAAATGTGAAGTTTCAAAATTTAAAAACCTGTGTACCAATTCTGGCCTCATTTATTGCCTGGATTTCATCTCATTTATTCTATATTTCCATTGGTGCTTCTTTTTTCTGGTTTCTTGCCCTCATGGCTGCTTCTCAGCCATTGGGGGGGCCGAAAACCCTACCTTCTTCTTCAAACCGATTCCTTTGCAGACCTGTTTGCCAGAACTGATCAGAACACTTCTTCTCCGGTCTTGAAACAGCCTGAATCTCATCGTGGTTTTCCTGCTATATCTTTCTCTGATGAAGAGATAAATCAAATGGCTTCTCCATTTAAACATGCATTGGTTGGAAAGTTTTCTAAAGGAAGACCTTCTATGGACAGCCTGAGGAAAGATTTTCTCGCAGTTGGATTCAAAGGTCCTTTTTCTCTTGGCCTTTTAGATACAAGACATGTGCTTATTCGTTTTGACTTAGAAGAGGACTTCCATCGATGTTGGTTACGCGGTTTTTGGACCTTTCAAGGATTTGCAATGCGTGTTTTTAAGTGGTCTCCTGGTTTTTCTGTTGATGTTGAATCTTCGGTTGTACCAGTTTGGATTCGTCTTCCTCACTTGCCTGTGCATTTATTCGCTAAAGCTCCTCTCTTTTCAATTGCAAATTTGATTGGAAACCCCTTGCGCATGGATGCCTCAACTGCAACTTTGGCAAGACCTAGTTTGGCTCGAATCTGCGTGGAGTTGGACCTGTTGCGAGAACTACCAGAAAAGATATGGATTAACAATGGGGTTGTGGGATTTTGGCAGCGTGTTGAGTATGAGAATATTCCTAATTATTGTGCTAATTGTTGTAAGTTGGGTCACTCTGTGTCCTCCTGTCGAACACTCAACGAGGATCATGTTCTCATGGATAAGGTTGCTTCTAAGCAATGGGTGCCGAAGGATAAAGGAAAGAATGTTGTTGTGGACGACATCCAGAATGTTCAAACTGGGGGAGAATGGTTACAGGAAAAGATTACTTCTTTGGATGTTCAACAGGATGTACCAATTCAGGAGAACGTCAGTCCAGTTAATCATGCCTTGCAGGTAAATGACGTACCTCTGCAAAGAACACACTTTTATGATATGGTACCTGAGAAGGTCTCATTAGCAATACCTGCGGGACAAGAAGTGGTGGTCCAAGGCAGGAATGCTGCTATAATGGAGGCACTGATAGAGCCTAGATAGATTCCTACTATGGAATGACTTCCAGATTTTTAGAAGGAGTTAGAGGATGTAAGAGAGGGGAATCTCCAGGACTATGAATTGCCAACAATAGCTAGTAACTTATCACCCAAAAGAAACACTCCAGCGCCTCGCCATTTGAGCCAAACTGATCATTCAGTAGATGTTGGTAATTTGGAGTCTATGACTGGATAGTTAGACGGATGGGACGTGCAGAAAATCAAAATTTTTTGAGACATTAGAACTAAATTCCCTTCAGACCGTCAGCTTAGATCTTCGGTAAAATGTTCTCAAACTTCATCTCATACCCTTACCCAATGATTAGCTCTATGCTCTGAAACATTAGGGGAATTTCAAGAGCCCTGAATTTTAAGAGACTGAAGAAGTTGGTAAGGGTGCATAAGATACAGTTATTGATAATATGTGAACCTAAACAAAATGTAGATAGATTGGATTGGTTTCGTATTCGTTTGAAATTTGACTGTGTTGTCTCTAATGATATGGGATTTTTGTGGTTATTTTATAACAATCCTTTTACATGCTCTATTCTTGCTCAGAGTCCTCAACATTTATCTTGTTTGGTGAATCATAGTCAGTTATCTTATGCTTTTGTACTATCTTTAGTCCATGCGAAGTGCTCTATTGCTGAACGTTTGGAGTTATGGAAGGCTTTGCTTTTGGATATGCCAAATTCATCCTCTTGGATTTTATGTGGCGATCTAAACCTGATTATTGATCCTTCGGAGAAACGTGGAGAGAGGCCTTTTAATTCACCTGAGGTTGCAGATTTTTGGTCCTTCTTATCTACTGGAGGTCTATTTGATGCGGGGTTCTCAGGGTCAAGGTTTACATGGTGCAACAATCGCCAAGGAAGGGGAAGGATATGGAAGAGGTTGGACAGGCTGTGTGTAAATCTTGAGGCTTCAGAGAAACTGGTTACTTCGGTCTCTCATTTGGCAAGATCTCCTTCAGATCATTCTCCTTTACTCATTCGCACATCTTCTCGCTTGGATAATAAACCTAAACCTTTTAGGTTTTTAAATGCTTGGACTCGGCATGGAAATTTTCTGGAAATGGTTCAGTCTTCTTGGCAGCAGGTACAAGATGGAAATCCCTTGGAGGTTCTGTCATCTAAGTTACGACGATTGAAGGCTCACTTGAAGCAATGGAATAAGCTGTATTTCGGTGATATTTTTAGCAATGTAAAAGAGGCAGAGAGGAAGCTAATGGAAGCCGAAAATAGAGTGGAGGATGATGACTCACAAGAGGCTCTCGGCTTACTAGCTCAAGCCAGAGCTTCACTACAATTTCATTTGTCTGTAGAGGAGCTGTTTTGGAAGCAAAAATCTAGAGTTCGGTGGTTACAAGAGGGGGATAGAAACACAAAATTTTTCCATGCGGCAGTTAAACAAAGGAGGGCTCAGGCGGTGGTACATCGTATTAGAGGGGAAAATGGTGACTAGGTGGAGTCTGATGAAGAGATTGGGCAAGAGGCAATTAAATTTTTTAAAACTTTTTTCTCAGCTGAGGAAGGTCCTCCTTCATTTGACATGCTTCAAGTGATTCCCAATATTGTTTCTCATGAGGATAATCAGCTCCAAAGTACCTATCCATCCATAGAAGAAGTCAAAACTATTTTTTTTTCTATGGATGGTAGTAGTTCAGCTAGTCCAGATGGTTTTTCTGGAAAATTTTTCACATTTGCTTGGGAAATTATCAGACAAGATGTGTATAATGCAGTAGTTGGGTTTTTTAGTGGATTGGAGATCCCAAGGAATGTTTCGGCCACCTCTATTGTTTTGATTCCAAAAATACAGAAACCTCAAGATTTTTCTCAATTTCGACCTATTAGTGTGTACAATTTTATTAACAAGGTTCTTTCCAAGATTCTTGCGAATAGGTTGGCTTTGGTACTTCCTAGACTTATCTCTGGCAATCAGTGTGGATTTGTACGGGGGAGGTTGATTTCAGAGAATTTTCTTTTGGCTCAAGAATTAATTATGGGGATTGGAAGGAAAAGTAGAGGAGGTAATGTGGGCTTGAAACTAGATATGGCTAAAGCTTATGATCGAGTTTCTTGGTTATTCCTCATAAAAGTTCTGCGATCCTTTGGATTTGGAGAAACTTTTATTGATATGATTTGGAGATTAATCTCTAATTCTTGGTTTTCGGTGATTTTAAATGGTTCTTCTTATGGATTTTTCAAATCTACTCGTGGGCTCAGGCAAGGGGATCCTATCTCTCCAGCATTGTTTATCTTGGGAGCTGAGGTTTTGACTCGAAGTCTGAATTTGCTATTTTCCACCTGCCCTTCTTTGTGCTTCTCGGTGCCTAGGGGTTGTCCTACAGTGTCACATTTGTCTTTTGCTGATGATGTGCTAATCTTTTGTAATGCAGGATCTACTTCTTTGCAGAGATTGATAAAGTTACTTGATGATTATCAATTGGTCTCCGGGCAAAAAATTAATTCTAGTAAGAGTTGCTTCTTGGTTCATAGCAAGATGTCCACTCTAAGAAGAGGATCTATTGGAAGGATCACAAGTTTTTCTAGTAGGAACTTCCCAGTAAAGTATTTAGGTTGTCCTCTATATTCGGGAAGGAGGAAATCTGAATATTTTAATGAAATTTCACAGGCCATTCTTTCTTTAATTAACTCTTGGAAGAACAGGTTGCTTTCTAGTGGCGGGAAGATTATCCTAATTAAACACGTGTTTTCTTTAACTCCAATTCACTTGCTAGCAGCCTCTAATCCTCCAAAAGGTGTCTTAAGATTCATTGAGAAAATTATGGCAAATTTTATTTGGGGAGAATTTGATAAAAGATCTACGTTTCATTGGTTGAAATGGCAAGATCTTTGCCATCCATATGATCAGGGAGGAATTGACATGCGGTATTTATTAGATGTGTTTGAAGCTTTTTCCATCGAATTATGGTGGTTATTTAGATCTTCTGATTCTCTTTGGTCAGAGTTTTTGAGGTCTAAATATTGCCATAATTTTCATACTAATATGGTTACTATTTCTCCTGTTGATTCTTTAACTTGGAAACACATGATGAAGGTTCGAGACAAGGCTGAAATGCACATCGTTTGGAATATGAAGGAGTTTAATTCCAGCTTTTATTTTGACAATTGGATGGGGTATGGTTGATTGGCTTTGAAGGTAGATCATACCAATGATGTTTTGGTGCGTGATTTTCTGGTTGAGGGGCAATTGAATGGGGAACTTCTTGTCAGGCAGCTTGGTCCTCAACTAGCTTCGGAGATCCTTCAATTGAAACCTCCAAGCTCTTCTAGTCCGGATTGTCGCGTCCAAAAAATTGATAACACGGTGGAGTCCGGGACTATCGCGCCTCGAAAAGACGGTTTGGTTCGATGACTCTTTTTGAAAAGAAAGTTTTTGAAAAAATATGTGTGTGTGAGAAAAATCGAGTTTTTATTGAAAAAGTGTTATTTAGGAAAATTGATAAAAATAAAATAAGGTTGGGACTAAAAGTACGACAGTTTTGGCCAACCAATTTTGAAAAAGAGTTTTATTTTGAAATGAAGTTACCACTTTGTATTGAGTTACGGTGTACCAAGTCACCCGAAATTCATTTAACAAAATAAAAACAAAAATAAAAAAATTTTAAAAAACCCTTTTCTAACTCCGGTCTATGAAAAAAATGAGAGAAAAAGGTCCGAGAGTCACATTTGAAGAAAGGGAAGGCAAAGGCTCGCACCTAAGGCACCTTTTAAACCTAGCCGAAACTAGTTGTGAGATTTAATCAAAATTTTTTGAAAATAATCCTAAATTCTATCGCATTTTGGATGTATCTATATGAATGCAAGTCCTAAATCTAAATGTGAGTAACGAGAGGGTCAAAATATTCTGTCGAAACTTGGTCAGGATTATCGCATTAATTGCGAAACCCGAGTCGAGACCTTAAGGGAGTCATGAGTGTATATGAAAAAATGGGATGCAAAAAGAAAAGAAAAATAGTAATATAAATAGTAAGTGAATAAAGAAAATGGGTATGTAACATAACAGGTATGGAAGACTAATAACTTGTGATTGAATGTTCCTACTCACGGAGGGGAGAACGGCATCTACGCCACCACTTCTCACGTAAGTAGGCTACTATTTCTAGTCGAATCACACAAATGTCCTAAAAGTCTAAGTGAAAATGCAACTTAAATGTTATGCACTATCAAATACTAAAAATAGATGATGATGATGATGATGATGATGATGATGATGATAAAATATATATACCAAAAATCGTGCAAATATAGAAAACTCTAAAAAGGAGACTATGTTGTGAAATGAGATGAAATGCATGCGAGTGAGACTATCACTAAAATGACTTAATGGTCTAGCATTGGACTAGCCCTCCCTAGGAATCCTCACTAGCGTTGGACTAGCGAGGAAACGAGAAAAACTACAACTTGCGTTAGACTAATGTGGTGACAGAATAATTAAGCATGAATCAAACATGAATTTAAATAGTAAAACATGAATGAAAAGCAAATAAGCATGCAAGGACATATAAAAGTACGTAGGAGCACATAACATGTAAACATAATATTTTAGATGCAAAAAATCTTAAGGAAAGCGGTAAAACATATAAGCACACAAGCACATAAAAGCACATGAGCCTTAACTATTACACAGGAAAAATTAATTACAATTTTAGGGAGGGAAAAAGGTAAAAATGACCTATCTATTACACTTGATATCTAAATACAAAATTTTGCTAAAAAATACGAAATGAAAATAATTTAACTATTACATTGACTATCTAAATACAAAATATTTGCTGAATAACAAAATTTGGAAATTAAATAACATAAAATAAATAAATACGCAAAAGCATGTAAAATAAGAAATATAAAAAAATACATAAAAATCATATAAAGGCACGTTGGGGCACATAAAGAGAAATTAATAAGTAATAGGGGTACCTTTTGAAGATTCGGTACCAATGCTTAAGAAAATGAACACATATGTCAAGGTATCGCAATATAAATGAGAAAAGCATAAAATATGTAAATATTGACAAATTGGGGTAGAAATATAAAGTCTAACAACTAAGGGGACAAAAACAAAATTCTATGAGGCTTAAGGGGTAAAATTAAAAATTCGAACTAATCAAGGGGTCATGATGCAAAATAAAGCAAATTAGGGATGAAAACAGTAAATTCCAAAGAATGCAAGAAATAATTACAATTAACTTAGACTCAATTGAAAGAAGCTAAATTTGAAGGGTGGTCAATCTGTAATTAAGAAAGACTTAATTGAACAAAGAACTGAAAGTTTCTAGAATGTTCCTTTAATAACCCAAAGATTAGAACTAAAACGTAAATTTATAATTCTATAATAACACAACACAGAAAAATCAAATTCTAGCCTATTTAAACAAATAATCTGGATTCAGTTAATTAAATGGGCCATCAAAGTTAAACAACACCATTAACCAAAATCAAACCTAAACCTTAAAAAGAAACTTAAACTAAAAACTACCGCAGAACTTTAGATTATCCCAAGTGCTGTTCCAAAAGAAAAGCTTAAGTTTTAAAATCTAATTTTTCTCAAAAATAAAACCCTTAAATCATCTTCTCTCTCATTCCAATTCTCCCCTGTTTCTTTCTTTCTCCCTTTTCTATTTATCTCTCTCGCTTCCCTCCGTCTGTTACATTCTCTCTCTCCCCCCTCTTTTCTTTTTCTTCCCTTTTCTCTGTTTCTATTTCTCTGTTTTCTCTCTTTTTAACTCGCTTGGACCGAAACCTCTTTTTCTATTTTCTCCGACCTCTCTCAATTTCCCTCTTCTTTCTCTCTTTCTTTCCCTGCGTTTCTTCAAACTCTCGTCCCCTCTGTTTGTGGTTTCCTCTCTTCTGGCTCTACCCCTTGCTTTGTTTCTTCTCTTTCTCTCTAATACCTCACCTCTCCTTTTTCTTATTTGTCGATTTTCTTCTTCTCTCTCCCCTGTTCTCTTATTTTTTCCATTTCACTCTTTCTTAGTTTCTCTCACCATCTCACTCGTCTCTTCTCTCTCTGTCTCACCGTTCTTCTCTTTATCCGATTCCAAATCCAACAAATCAAGTCTCAGATTCTTCAAATCATAAAGTAAAGTCATCATAGATCAACAAACAGAAACTAATTTAAAATATAGCCTTGGCTCGCAGCTGTTAGTGCGGAGATTAACAGCGGTATTAGGGGGGTTTGTGTTCCGATGTTTGTTTAGATTGGACTGTGGCTCACACTAGCTGCAAGAGAGGGGCTTTTGACGGGTGAATTGGTGGGCGGAGGTGGTGTTTGTGTTAAAATCGTGAGAGATGGCAGAGTATGATGAATTCTGGTTGTTTGATTTGTTTCCTTTTGCAGGTAATAAGTGGCGATTGGAGGTATTGCTGGTAATTGTAATTGACTGTGGGTTGGGTTGTGGTTGCTGTTTGCTTTGCTGGTTTTGGTTGAAGATACAGGGGATGTTTAGATGGATTGATTAAATTGAAACTTGGATGATGGTGGTGTGAGGTGGTGATGCAGGTGGAGGTTTGTGGCAGTGGCTTTGGTCGATTTGAGTTTTTTGCCGTAGAGGTGATGCTGGTGGTTGAATTCGGATGAAGGTGGGTGGGCAGCGTTTGTTGTGGTGTCTGACTGTGACTTTGGTGGTGATGGACTGGTCACGATGACAGAGAGGTGATGGTGAATCTGACTGGTGGTTGAGTTTCTGTATTTGTGTTGTTTTCGGCTTGTCTAGCAGGTTGTAGTAGTTGCTAAAATTCAATTGATTATTGGAGAAAATCTGATGGTGGGTGGAGTTTATTGTTGGTTAAGGTGGCGATGTGAAGTTAATTTTGTAGGCTTGGGGGACTTTGTGTTTGTTTGGTTTTGCAAGTGCGAGAAGTAGTGGAATGGCTGATTTGGTGGGCTTTGGTTGTGCTTTTGTGGATTTGCAGGGGTCGTTTGGTTGGACCAGTGGATGGTGGTGGAGCATGGTAGTGATGTGCTGAGTTTTTCTAAGGTGGTGGAGGTGAGGTTGGGATTGGTGGAGGTAGCTGGGGGTTGAGGGATGTGAAATTTTTCTGAATTTGGAGGTTGCTATGGTGGTTTTGGTTTTTTGGGTTAGAGGAAATGGTTTTGGGTCTGCTTGTCTTCTATCCAGTAGCTTTGGGTGGTTCATGGTGATTGAAGGTGGGGTAATGGGGCAACTGGTGGTTGATTGACGATTTTGAGTCGCTGATTATTGTGGAGGAGGAGAAGATGAAATTGACAATTGGGTGGTTTTCAGCTACCAATTATGCTTGGGTGGTCATCTGTCGATTGTTATGGTGAAATGGCTGTGACTGGTTTGTGTATTGTTTAGTGTTAGTCTTGGTTTGATGACTGGAATAGCTGATTCTTGGAAAATAATTCTGTCTTTTCATTTTCGTTTTTAATTGATTTTTCTTGCAATGGTAATTGGACAGGCTACGTTGGTGGGGAGGTAGTTGTGGTGGGCTTGGAATGGACTACTATAGTTTGGTGGTTCTGTGAAATAGAGGCGGGGAGGCTGTGAGATAGGTGGCGTTATGGTGGTGATTGATGGCTTGTTTGATTGCTGTGTTTGGGTTGAAGGTGGTGGTGGAAGCAGATGGTGGAGGTTTTGTGGAGACGACGGCTGAGGTGGTGGTAAGGAAGAGAGAGAGAGAGAGAGAGAGAGAGAGAGAGAGAGAGTGGAAGGATGAAGAAAGACCCCAAAGATGAAAACCCAAATAAAAATTCCAGAAAAAAACAAGAACAACCCTAGAACATAAAAAAAGAAAATAAATGCGAAAAATAAAAAAACTAAAAATTTAATTTTATGTTCTATTTTTAAACAAATTCTCTATGAAATATCAATATAAATAAAGATAAAGGTCTTAAAAAGGTACCTTTTTGGGAAAAAAAATTGGGTGGTTCTTGAGACGTTCTTGATAAATTCTTGGAGTTCTTGAAATGTTTTTTTTTTCTTTTTGATCCTACTAGGTGTAAAAGTAATGTGTCAGTGTGTGTGTATTTGATTTTAGTAGGTGAAAAAAGTGTGTGTTAGTGTGGTGTGTTTGATTTTAGTATGTGAAAAAAGTGTGTTAGTGTGTAGGATTTTAGTGTGTGAAAAAGTGTGTAAGAGTAGAAAAGTGTATCTAGTATTTTCTAATTATGTTCCTTTTTTATTTTTTTAATGAGCGTATTTATAGAGCCAAATAGTTTTGGCCTCTAAAAATATTCTAAAATTATTAAAATGCCACTAGTAATAAAAATCTTAATTTTTATTTTTAAAAAAATATTTTTGACCTATAAAAATAAAAAATTAATACAAAGAAAGGACAATAAACTTTAAAATTTGTCAAAAAATTCAAATTAAATTTCAAAATTTTAAAAAAAATAAAGATTAGAGCTTAAAACTGGCCAAAAATGTGTTCAGTGTTTGAAAAGACAATTTTGTCCCTATAATGACAAAATGAATTGAAAAATAGCTACTGGTCTCAAAAAATTACCAAAAATTAAAGATAATCTTAAAATCCTAAAAAATGAATTTATGACTCAAAATTAGTGAAAAATGTGTTTAGAATGTGAAATGACAATTTTGCCCTTAAACGCGATATTTACAGAAAAAATAGTAATCGTCCCCGAAAAAATCAAGAAAATTTAGAAACATATTTAAAAACTTAAAAAATAAATTTTGAACTTGAAATGAGCAAAAATAGTGTTCGCGAGGCGAAATTATCATTTTACCCCTGTGCTGGTGAAATACAGAAAAATACCAGTTAAACCCAAAAAAATCACAAAAATTTGAAACAATACGTATGAAAGTATAAAATATGAATTTAAATCCCCCAAAACCAATGAAAAAATATTTACAGCTAAAAATTACTGTTTGGCCTGCCGAAATTACTGATTTTGTTTTCCTTTTTTATTGAAAAATTAGAATTTGACCCAAAAAATATAAACATGCCCCCAATGTTCGAAAAATAAATGGTGTGTCAATATTTAGTGTCTACATGGATAAATGTTGCTGGAATTTAAATTCTTCAGTCAAGTTTTCTTTATCTTCAGCTTTTCAAATGATTCGCCAAAAGACCTTCCTCATTCGTGTGTGAAAAATTATGGGATTCTAGGATTCCGGTTAAAATTTCATTCTTCATGTTAAAACTTCTCCAAGGTAAATTACCTTTGGATAGCCCATTAAAGTCGTTTGGTTTCCATGGCCCTTCGAGATGTGAGTGTTGTGTATCTTCTCATGAGGAAACAATGGATCATCTTTTTTGCTCTAGTGAGATTGCAAATAAAGTATAAAGGTATTTCTCAATAGAGTGTAATTTGTTGCTTCCACATAGTTCTGTCCGGCCTGTTCTCGCATCATGGTGGTTTCGGTTAACTAGAAATCCATACCTATCATTTGTTTTTCATATATTGCCTATGGTGATTTGTTAGCATTTGTGGAAATGGAGGAATGTGTCTCAATTCCAGGGAAAACAAGTGGCTTTGGGGAATCTGATTTCTAGTATCTCCGTAGAGGTGCAAATGATGTTCAACTTACAGTTTCCAAGAGCAAGGGTTGAGGGTAAACACTAGTCTTCTTGTATTCGAGCAGTTAACCAACTTCAGAGACCATTTTCTATTAAGGTGGTTAAATGGATTCCTCCTTCTAGTCTTCAACTGAAGTTGAATTCGGATGGTTGTTGTAAGGGCATTTCTGGATTATGTGGTGGAGGAGGGATTTTGCACTCAAGAGGGCACTTGATATTTGTGTTTGCTTATTTTTTTGGGAAGGGAACTAGTATGATGGCTGAGGTAAAAGCCCTTTTATTTGGCATGCAGTTTTGTGTGAAATTAGGTTATGGAAATGTTCATGTGGAGTGTGATTCTTAAATCATTATATCAATTTTTTAGGGAAAGTTTTCTCCTTCTTGGAATACTGAAAATGATTTTGAAGAATTGTTTCAATTGGTTCCTCAATTTTTGTCCTTTCGACATATCTTTCGGGAGTCCAACAAGGTTGCTGATGCGCTAGCTAAGGAGGGATATGATACATAGCAAGAGATCATCATCAGATGTGTGGTAGACTTGCTGAGCATTGCTAGAGGGGAACTAAGAGTAGATAGATTAGGGGTGCCATCTTTTTGAAAATGTTTCCTTTAAATTCAGTTTCTTTTATTGTAAGGAAGTAATACTTCTCCTTTATTTAATTTTGATCATTTGTTTTGTGTTTCAAGGGTAAGGTTTATGTCCCCACTTTGTCCAACTGATTTATAAAGTTAATAAATTGGGAGTGGCGTCCCTCCCCGTCAACGGGGTTAGCCAAAAAAAAAAAAAAAACCTTGAATTTCAAGATAAACTTGAAATTCAAATTTGTTCATTTCATGTTTTTTTTATCAATTTAACCCTTCAAACATGTTTCTAAGGTTAAAAAAAAGTTGTTAACATAATTTTTTTAGGCATTCAAAACATCAAATTGTCAAAGTTAGAATTAAAATCTCAAAGAATCTCCTTCAATATCAAGTAACCGAATGAATAGTTACCTTTTTCACTCAATTCCCAAATTTGATTCTTTGAGTTATTCTAACCTCAAAACCACTTTGAACAAGTTTTAAATGATAAAACAAAGTTGTTTAAAACCAATTTATGCATCAAAAGCCCATGGATTACCAAATGATGATCAAAATGTTCAATAAAACTTAGGTCATGAATAGTAACTAATGGAATAGTAACTTTGAAACTCAATGCTTGAAATGAGTTTCCTTGTTTATCTAAACCTCAAAACCACTTCAAATACATTTCAAATGATGAAACTAAGATGTTTAACGCTTCTAAAGACATTAAACACAAGAGATATGAAAATTAGGTATTAAACATCTAAGTCTATACATGAAACCTCATAGATTACATCCAATGCTTCATGTTCAAAATCATCGAAATCAAACTAAACAAACACACTTTAAATACAATAAATCAAACCAAAACAACTTAAAATATCAAAAATATTGGATTGACTCCAATAAGAGCTTCATTTAAAGTCTAGAGCATTTGGGCTTGGAACATGTCGTTAGAATAAATTTCATACATACTTTGGGTTCTTATATTGTTACCTCTTTCATTTGCCCATTGGTAATGGTTGGCCGCCATTTTTTCAATCAACTCTTGAGCTTCTTTTTCCCATTTTGCCATGAGAGCTCCCCCTGTAGCTGCATCTATATTGATTTTTGTTGGACAATTAAGTCCATTTTAGAACTCCTGCGTTATTAGTCAATTTGGGAGTCCCTGGTGTAGACATTTTCTTATTATATCCTTAAAATGTTTCCAAGCCTCATATAGAGACTCTCTATCGCTTTGGTTAAATTTGGTAATGTACATTTTTCATTTGCATTCTTTTCTAGTGGGGAGTAGTTGTTCAAAAAGGCCTTGGAAAGCTTTGTCCATGTTGCAAAGGTATTGATGGGAATGAATTGAGCCATTGATTGGCTTTATCTCTTATTGAAATGGTAATAATCTTAGCCATACGGCGTTTTCAAAATCACCATTTTGTTTAAACGTATCACATATTTTCAAGAAACTAGCCAAATGAGTATAAGGATCTTTATTATTATAACCACTAAATTTGTTTTGTTGAACCGTTTGTACAAGTTTCATCTTAAATTCAAAATTATTAGTATTAGCGTGTGGCCTTATTATGCTTGTATGTGAACCGATTGGTTCGACATGGCGTAATCTCTCAAAGAATGAGTGTTAGGGGTAGGATTATGAGTTATCTCCTCCTTAGCTACCTCTTGTTGTGGATGTGGTTGAGGTGCAATTGAGGTTTCACCAAACTCCTCTACCCTTGTTTGTTCTTCTTGCCTTTGTCTCCTTGCTTTCATTGTGGTTCTTGCAATCTCTGGATCGAATAAAAGTATAACCCTTAGGCTTCTATGCATACACTTGCAAAAGGAAACAAAATATTAACAAACAAGTAAAAGTAAACAACGTCTAGAGTAATAAAGCTTATTTTGACCCTGATATTACCTTACTTCCCCGACAACGGTACCAAAACCTTGACATGGTGTAGATTAGGTATAGAAAATAAAAACAAAATACACACAAATCAAATAACAAACCTAATCTCCCAACTTTACTGCAAGTATACAGGTCAAGTGTAGTACGAAGAGTATTTAGGTATCATATCCCAGAAGGAATCATATAGTTTGCAAGTACTAAGGCTTTATTGTTAGTGTATGCCCTAAAACCAAGTTAGTTTAAGGCACTTTGTACTTATACTTATTTGTGTTATATTTATTCATGTGGCATTTTTCTTTATCATCTATACTTGTATTTCTATGTTACTTAATTGTTTAATAAAATCCTTAGAATATTGACTGTGTATTAGAGATTGTAAAGGTTATAATTATGAGACTCTAATACATAAAGTCACATTCTTAAATATCCCTAATCATAGTATTAATGAGATTGAACATCATTAATACGGATAGACTAGCATATACTTTGCCTCTACTTATGATAAGTACTAGTTAATCTCATTGACTATGGTGTGCATAACACCTAAGCTGGTATGCGGATGCTTGTTCGGAATAAGTTCATTGGAATGATTTGCCAAGAATTTTCAACTACAGAGCCAATGGTTGAACTCTTAATGGCAATGATGTAAGTGATCCTTTGACTTGAGGTTACCATAATATCTTCAGTGTGGATTGCTATATTTTGACTATATTCCTTGGTGCTCATAAAAGAGTAGCTCACAGGATAGAAATTGAGTATAGTTTGAAACATGAAAAAATAGTGAGTAATCAACATAGGATTCAGCACTCCTTAATAGGACAGTATATCCCTTTATGGCCACTTATGGGAAATATTAACTCATAAATCTTCTGCAGAAGTAATAGTATAACTTGAAAGTAGTTTCAAGATTATACTTCATGAAGAGTTATATTTTTACAACAAGAAAATATAAATTAGTCATTTAAAAATATGCACTATAATTTTAGACTAATTGGGATATGGTGCGGTGAAAAGATATTAATTACACGGTAACATTATCATTGATGGATATAGTCTACCATATGAGTTTCCTATTTACTTGAGTGGTCATGATGCATTGCTAGAAGCCACTCATGATCTATAAGTATGAATTAATTAATTGTGAATTAATGATAAATTAAAATGTTTAATTTATCTAGCTCTTAATCGGTTAATTAATGAGTTATAATTTGTACTGATTGCCAACGTGAATGGAACCAAATGGGTCATACACATAAAGAACATAATCTTTGGGTTAAAATGTAATTAAGATAAGTATGAGACACTTATGGGGTTAATTTATGAGATAAATTAACTTAAGGACTTATTTATAGATATTCTAAATAATGCAGGAAATTAGTTTCCTAAAAAAAATAAAGTAACTAATTGGTTTTCTTATTAAATAAAATTCCTAAAGGAGAAGGATTAACTTAAGATAAGTTACTTAAACCTTCTTGGTTTCCAATTACCTTTATTTCCTAAAAGACTTGAATACTTTCTCTACAAATAGGTTCATGTTTTGACTCTTGAATGATTATTGCAACACAAAAAGAAAACTAGTGAGAAGAAAATAAGGAAAAAAAATGCCACTTCCTCTCTCTCTTGGGGCATCTCTCTCTTTCTCTCTCCTCTTCCTAATTGTTAGTCTTTTTCTTTCTTTTGTGTTCTCAAATAATTCAAGGGAACTAGCACTCAAAAGTCAAAGCAAGCATACCTACAAGGTTCCCAAAGAATTTGTTTGTGCGGATGTCATTAGAGGCTCGACGCTTGTGTAGACACCAAATTTTGACACACCTTTTGTAAAAATATGTGTGTTACTTTATTTTAGGGGGGATATTTTTCATTTTTCAGGGGTCAATTACAGTTTTCATGCAATTTATGACTAGTTCGTCACGTCAGGGGCAAAATGGTAATTTCACCACTTAAATATTATTCTATTTTTGTTTTATTTCCTAAATACATAATTTTACTATTTTTTATCATTATTTATGATTTTAATGATTTTTGGAAGTCATTCATTATTTATTTAAAATTTTAGTATTTTAAACTTAATGGCACGTTTACCAATGCACTCTTTTTACAAGAATTTTCAAGTGAAAATTTTCATATGTGCATTTTTTGTATTCATAAATTTTCTGTCAAAATTACATAATTTTTGGAGGTCATTTAAGTATTTATTTAATTTTTGTCTTTTTTGTTTGTTAAGGGCACATTACCCAAGAATGCATATATGTTAAAATTTTTGAGTGAAAATTTTAGTATACATATTTTTGTGTGATAATATATTTTGTGTAAAAATTTTGTGATTTTTAATGGTCATTTAGTATTTTTATTTTTCTTTTCATAATTTTGTCACATATGACACATATTCAAATATGTTTTATGATTAGAATTTTCGTATCAAAAATTTTATACACGCATTTTATGAATTTATAGATTTTTCATAAAATTTTCATAATTTTTCAACACTATTTACTATTTATTTGGATTTTTCATTAAAAAAAAAAGAAAAAAGCTGCTACAGCAGCTGCAGTGCTTCTGCAGCTGCTACACGCAGCCAGCAGAGAAATCAAACCAAACCTCCTGCAAAAGACGGATTTTGAGGGGATTTTGGATGAATTTTCTTCCTTCTTCACCCACTCCACACTTACACAAAAACACTTTTGCTCTCACTTTTTTACACAACTCATCTGCACCAGCTCACGCACAACAACACAAGACACACATTTTCCTCTCCCTTCTCCTCAGCTCTCTCACAGTATACGCCCACGCAACTCACACACAAATGGCAAACACATACAAACACATAAAACACACACAGAAAAGGGAACTCAGTCAAAGCTGAACCACTACCACCGACTAGGGTAGCCATCATTTTCACCATCACAACCGGCCACCTCTTCCCTCGGCAGAAAAAAAGGTAAGCTTCATGGAACTCTCTTATTGCCTTGATTTGTATTCCAATTAATGTAGAGTTTGTGTATAGGATGTTCGATTTAACGGTGTTTATATTTTTGGTTTGAGGATTTTGGGTTTGATTTAAGAGATTGTGGTCTTTAATTATTGATTCTGGATTTCGGAGAGAGACCGAGGAGAGAACCAGTGAGAAAAGAGGGAGGCCGAAGAGAGAAGAATAAAAACCGAAGAGAAGAAGAGGTGAAGTGAGTGAAGAGAAGAAGAGAAGAAGAGAAGAAGAGAGTAGAGTGAGTGAGCCGAAGAGAAGAAGAGAAGAGAGAGTGAGTGAGTGCAGAGAGAGAAGAAGAAGAAGAGAGAGAGTGTGAGTGAGCCGAAGAGAAGAGAAGAGAAAAAGTGAGAAGAGAGTGAGGCGAAGAGAAGAAGAGAAGAAGAGAGTGAGTGAGTGACGTGAGCCGAAGAGAAGAAGAGGAGTGTGAGTGAGTGTGAGTGAGAGGAAGAGAAAAAGAGAAGAAGAGAAGAAGAGAGAGTGAGAGTGAGTGAGCTAAAGAGAAGAAGAGTGTGAGTGAGCCGAAGAGAAGAAGAGAAGAAGAGAGTGAGAGTGAGTGAGCGAAGAGAAGAAGAGAGTGTGAGTGAGCCGAAGAGAAGAAAAGAAAATCGTAGCGAGACTTAGTTTTCTTCTTTAGTTATTTATTTTCATTATCTTCATCAGATTATGTTTATTTACATTTTGCCCTCTTAGGTTCTTAATTGTTTAGTTATGCCCTTCAATATTTTAGTTTACTTCATTTAAGTACTCATTTTATTTTAGTTGGCCCCTAGAATTTTGTAGTTTCTTTCAATCATTTCTAAGTTAATTGCAATATGTTTTAATATGTCTGGAAATTGCAATTCTATACCCCTTAGTTTGCTGAAATTGCAAATTTGTCCTTGAATATTGCTGAAATTATGTTTTCACCCCCCTAAGTTTGCTCTAGTTCACCTTTTTACCCCCTATGCATTGCTGGAATTGTATTTTTGACCCTAGAACATTGCTGGAATTGTATCTTTAGCCTTTAAATGTTGCTGGAAATTTTATTTTTGACTCTCCCTAGTTGCTGGAATTTTACTTAGAGCCCCAAACTTGCTGGAATTTATTGTTTCATCCCTCACACTTGCTGGAATAATTTCTAAATCCCTTAAATTTGCTGGAATTTCATTCCCAAGTCTTATGTTTTTGCTGGAATTTTATTCTAAGTCCCCTAATTTTGCTCGAATTTACATTTTTATCCCCTATTTTAAGTATTTCCCATATTTATATTTTAAATAGTGGTACCTTGACATGTTTGTTCGTTTTATTAGTAATTTGTACCAAGTTTACGAATGGGAGGTACCCCTCTTACCCTTTTTATTTCTCTTTATGTGCTCATATGTGCTTCTATGTTTTTATGTGTTTCTTTTCATGTATTTTTAAGTGTTTATTATTTCATTTACATGTGAATATTTATTTATGTTATGTTAGTTATTTGAGTTTAATTTTAATTATTCAAAGAAATGTAATAGATAGGTAATATTCCAGTTAGCAAAAATTTTGTATTTAGATAGTTAATGTAATAGATAGTTTATATTTTATCTATTTGACGAAAGCCCATGTATTTTAGATAGAAAATGTAATCGATAGGTTAGATAGGTTATCTTTTATTTTCTTTTCTTTTATTTTAGATTGTAATTAGGCTTCTCCGGTGTAATAGTTAGGGCTTTTTGTGTGCTATGTGTGCTATGTGCTTATGTGTTTTATCCGCTTTCTCTAGGATTTTGCATCTAGAATATTATGCTTGTGTGCTATATGCTCCTATGTGCTATTATTTGCTTTTACTTGATTATTGCTTTAATCTATGCTTTATTTATTTACTTACTTGTCATAATATATGTATATCGTCGCCACACTAGTCCAACGCTAGTTGTGGTTAATTCCGGTTTCTTCGCTAGTCCAACGCTAGCGGAGAATTTATAGAAAATAGGCTAGTCCAATGTTAGGCCTTTAGGTCATTTTTAGTATTAGAATCATTTCTCGTGTGCATTTCATGACATTTCACACACATTTTATCTTTTTTAGGCCTTTTCCATTTTTCTATGATTTTTATATATACTTTACCACTTATTATCTATTTTAACATCTATTTAGTGCATAACATTTAGATTCCACTACACATAGAATTTTAGGTCATTTGTGTGATTTTGACTAAGAAATAGTCATCTACTCACGTGGGAAGCGGTGGCGTACATGCCGTTCCCCCCTCCGTGAGTAGGAATAGCTAGTCACGAGTCTATTAGTTCCCGTACCCGTTATGTTGCATCCCCACTTTCTTTGTTCACTTACTATCTATATTATTATTTTTCTTTCCTTTTGCATTCCATTTTAGCATCTATACTCGTGACTCCATCGAGGTCTAGACTCGGGTTTCGCAATTAATGCGATAATCCTAACCAAACCTCAATGGAATATTTTGTCCCTTAACGATATCCTATTTTTAGGACTAGATTTGCATTCATATAGTTGCATCCAAATGTGATAAAATCTTAGGGTTATATTAGGAAAATTTAGACTAAACCTCGCAACTAGTTTCGGCTAGGTAGAAAGGGTGCCTTAGGCGCAAGCCTTTGCCTTCCCTTTCTTCAACTGTGACTCCCGAACCTTTTTCTCTTGTTTTCAAAGACCTGGAAGTTGTCTAAAAAGGGTTTTTCTTGTTTTTCTTATATTTTTCTCAAAAATCATTTTTCTAAATAAATCATTCTCGAATTTTCTTACCTTTTATAAAATATTTTCTGGTGACTTGGTACACCAAAATCTCAATACCAAGTGGCGACTCCTTTTTCACTAAAAACCCTTTTTAGACTCTATTTTTGGACCAAAAAACCGTCGCATTTTCAAAGTCCAATTTTAGGTCCTTTTCTTTTTGTTTTAAAAAATAAGACATTTTCTGAAAATCACATCTTTTGTCAAACCTTTTGTAAAGTGTTTTCTAAAATTAGTTTACTAAAAACCTACACTTTTTTCTCAATAAATAAACACAACACACACTTTAATTCTTCCTTTTTCCATCTTCTTTCGAAAAAAAAATGGGGCGCAACAGCTTGGAGGGCTTTTTGTGGTAGATATTGCCTCTTAACCAAAGGATCTTAGCCTTTAAAAGCATAGAAATCTTCTGTGCTTGAGGTAATATTTGTGCAAACCCCCTTATAATCATATAGATATATCAAACTGATTCATGGTTAAGGTAATAAAATTTTTATTTTTTCGCTGCATTACCTATGTTATTACCTTACATTTATGACTTACTTTATTATCTAAACAACCAAAATTCTAGGTGAGATGAAATTAAATTCAATACAATAGGTAAATGATAACAACAACTTGTAGAAAATCAAGTATTCAAGATGTCTATAATATAGATTCCACTACTGAATCATAAAATGCATGAATGACTTGCCAAGTGTTATTTTGTTTAAAATCCAATTCCATTTTAATCATAACTAGTCCTCACTATAAAATGATTATACTTCAACTATTCTAATGATGAAATCTTGTGAAAATATGAATTGCAATGATTCGCATAAGCATTTGTTATTCACATATGAATAACTTAAATATTGCTTGTTTATTTTTCATTGTTAAATGTATTTCTCAATGTCAAGTAACAACTTAGATGATTTGTTTAAGTTGACCATACAAAAACAAGTGTTAAAATTTGAACAAGTAAATAAACAAGAACAAGCTTAGCAAGTTGAGATAATTTAAGCCATGTTTTTGGATTCATTAGCTTCATCTATATTCTAAATAATTTTTTAGTGAATCATGACTAGTGAAACAACAGAAAGCTCAACTAAAAAACAAGAATTCATGCTTCAACTATGAAAATAAAGGATAGAGTTGAGAAAGGCTTATAGACAAGTCTTCAACTTCCATTTCTTTTCCAAAATGTTGAAGTACAAGCATTGAATATAATAGGCTTACTATTTTATTGAAATTGAAAGAATTCTATTAATTCTCTAACTTTAACACTAACTAATAGATGATAATGGATTCTAATGGATGATAAACATTTTACAAATGACGCCTGTTTATAGACAAATAGTCTTCAAGTCATTTTCCAACTTGCAATTACATTCAATACGTTGAAATGATAAAGATTTGCCTTGAGATTCTAGATGGACATAAAAATCTTCAATTGTGTCATAAATGAAATCTCCAACTGCAAAAACGCTTTCTTCTCTAGAAAAGTCTACAAAAACCAGTTGGCAATAGATGCAAGTTGTAACCTTAGAAAATTCACGCCGACCTGCGCATCCGCGGGTGGCTGACTAGTGGATCCGACATGTACGTGCAAACATTTTTCACATATTTTCATACACTTTTATGAAGAATTAGATCTTCCAAATATTTTGCATAATTATTTCTTCAAGTATTTTTCAAGTAATTCATTTAACTTAATCCCTTGAGTCACCTTTGAATTTGATTGACCTTGACTCCAATTGATCCAAATTGAGTTTAAATGTGATGAACCTGCAAATTTGTACAAGAATAGTGCATTAATTTGCTCAAAATAACTATTTCACCTTAAAATCCTAATTTTTGAATAAAAATCCTAATTCTAGAAAAGGTTGAAAAATGAGTTATTTGCAACCAAAATTACTATAATAATACTAAAATCACACCAAAAATACATAATAAAGCATATAATAATATTGGTAAATTTATTATTCATCAGTCATCACTATCACTGTCGCGCCCTGAAATGACACTCGGTGGGGTCGTTGACTATCGCGTTCCAAATAGACGGTTCGGTTCGGTGACCCTTTTAAAAAATAAAGGTTTTTTGAAAAAACAATGCGTTTGTTATAAAAATCAAGTTTTTAGTAAAAAATGTGTTTTTTAAGAAAAATGATATTTTAAAAGAAAACAAGGCCGGGACTAAAAGTGCAACAGTTTTGGCCAACTGATTTTTTGAAAAAGGGTTTTATTTTAAAAAATGGAGTCGCCACTTGGTACTGAGTTAGGGTGTAACAAGTCACCCGAAAAAATTGTTTAACAAAACAAAAGTAAAATTTTAGAAAAATCATTTAAAACCCTTTTCTAATTCCGGTCTACGAAAAACGAGAGAAAAAGGTTCGGGAGTCACATTTGAAGAAAAGGAAGGCAAAGGTTCATGCCTAAGACACCCTTTCCACCTAGCCGAGGCTAGTTGCGAGGTTTAATCAAATTTTCCTACATTAACCCGAAGTTCTATCGCTTTTTGGATGTATTTATATGAATGTAAATCTTAAATCTAAGTGAGAGTATCGGGAGGGTCAAGATGTTCCGTCAAGACTTGGTTGGAATTATCGCATTAATTGCGAAACCCGAGTCGAGACCTTGAGGGAGTCACTAGTGTCTATGCAATATGAAATGCAAAAAGAAAAGAAAAATAGTAATACAGATAATAAGTGGTTGAAGAAACTAGGGATGCAACATAACGGGTACGGGGGCTAAGAAACTCATGACTTGTCTTTTTCTACTCACGGAGGGGGGAACAGCATGTACGCCACCACTTCCCACATGAGTAGGTGACTATTTCTAGTCAGATCATACAAAATGGCCTAAATTTTAAGTGAGATGCAACCTAGATGTCATGCATTTGAAGATGCATCAAAATAAATAAATAATAGTAATAATAATAAAAATCATGCAGAATAGAAAGAAAACTAAAATGTGTGAAGTGGGATGTAAAATGTACACGAGTGCACCTAACACTAAAATGTCCTAAGGGTCTAGCATTAGACTAGCCTTTTCTAAGAATTCTCCACTAGCGTTGGACTAGCGGGAAAGCAATAAAGCTGCAACTAGCATTAGACTAGTGTGATGACGAAATAAAACTTGATAAAACATGAATCAAAACAATAAAGCATAAATCGAAAGAAAATAAATATAAAAAGACATATAAGATCACATAGAAGCACATAACATGTAAGTATGATATCTAGATGCAAAACCCTAAAGAAAGAGGTAAAACATATAAGCACATAAGCACGCAAAAACAAAGAAGCCCTAACTATTACGTCGGGGGGTTTGACTTACAATTTTGAAAGGAGAAAAATAAAAAAAAATGACCTATCTATTAAATTTATCTATCTAAATACAAAATTTTTACTAAAAATGTGAGAAAAATAATCTGGCTATTACAATGACTAGATAAATACAAAATATTATATTTTTACCGAAATAACAAAATTTGAAATTAAATAATATAACACAAATAAGTACGTAAAAACATATGAAAATAAGAAACATATGAAGAAAATGCATAAAAGATCACATTGGAGCATATTGGGGCACATAAACAAAAATCAATGATGAATAGGATACCTCTTTGAAGACCCGGTACCAATGATTAAGAAAATTAACACACAAGTCAAGGTATCTCAATATAAAGTAATAAAACATAAAATATGATATATTAGACAAATTGGGGTAAACATGTAAAGTCTAGGCAACTAAGGGGATTAAAAGTAGAATTCTATAAAGCTTACAGGGATAAAATTGAAAATTAAAGCAAATCTAAGGATATAAATGCAAAATTAAAGTGAATTGGGGGGGGGGGGGACAAGACAATAAATTCCAGCAAGTATGGGGGAAGTTGCAAATTATGGAACTTAATTGAGAAAATGCAAAATTTGAGTGGGATCAATCTACAAATAATAGGGATTAAATTGAAGAAAATGAAAAATCTAGAGACACATTTGAGGTGACTCAAAGCTCAAGGGCTGACATGCAAATATTTATTAGGAGAAACAAAAAATGCTAAACTAACTAACTTGATTAACCTAAAATAGCTTAATTAATTAATTAAGGTAAATAATTAAGTTGCAAAAACTAAGTATCATCAGCCCCAAAACAAATCATAATCAATTAAATTAAACCAAAAATGAGCTAAGACAAATAAAGGGGGAACAAAATGTACTGCTCAATCAATTGACTATATGAACTTAATTGACTGAAATAACTACCTGAATTAAACCAAATGAAATAAATTAACTCAAAAACTAAAACAAACAATCAAATCAATTAAGACTAATTAATAGACAAATCCCACATATCCCTCAACCGGTCATCTTCTCTACCCGGATTCTCTTTCACCTACGCGAATCCCTTTTTCTCAGTTTCTCTCTTTTCTGGCTAAATGATTGGAATATTCTTCAAAAAAAAAAAAAAACAATGCCAAATGTGTAGCTGTCAGAAGAGTAGTGGTCGAATATATACTCGACGTGTTTGTGAAACACGTCGAGGTATATATATATATATTTTAAAAATGCAACCCCGACGTGTTTGTGGAACACGTCGAGGCCGACATGTTCCACAAACACGTCGACTTGCTCAGTCCACCCGACGCGTTTGAAAACACGTCGGGCTAGTGACGTGGAATTTTTTTTTAAAAACCGAGATTTATATTTCATAATTTTAAATGTAAATTATAAACCTTATATAAGTTATATTATATTTATAAATAAATACACAACATAAATATAAATTATCTGATATTTATATTTATATATGAATAAATATTAAATTATATTTATATTTATGAATAAATGCACAATATTTACAAAATTATCAATTATAATAAAATTCAACTATGTAATGTATATTAAAAAAATTATATTATGATATATATTAACTACTTAAAATTTTTAATCATAAATTTTACTTTTTTGTTCTTTCGTTAAAGACAATTTGTTAATTAATAACAATTGATTGGTGATTTATTGATTGGATAATACTTATTGGGGCTAATATACATTTTTTAAATGTTGGAGTATAATTGTTGGGCCACTTTTTTGTTCAATCCAACAATTTAATCTAAAACAATGTCAGAGTTGCATTTTGTCTCGCTATCCTTACATTCTATGCATTTCCTTTCCCCAATTCAATTTTTTTAAATATGAATTTAGGGCTAATTGATCTAAATATACATTAAAAAAAAAGGGTCCATTCCCTTTATCTCAACTATGTATATGTTATTCTATCAATATCAAAGTGACCGTTGGAAAAAATGACTTATATTTGTAACTTATATTCATGAATAAGTTATTTTACAATTCAAATTTGGTACCGAATTCGATATTTATTGAATTATCGATTTAGATTAAATTGTTGGATTGAAAAAAAAGTGGCCCAACAATTATACTCCAACATTTAAGAAATGTATATTAGCCCCAATAAGTATTATCCAATCAATTGTTATTAATTAACAAATTGTCTTTAACGAAAGAACAAAAAAGTAAAATTTATGATTAAAAATTTTAAGTAGTTAATATATATCATAATATAATTTTTCTAATACACATTACATAGTTGAATTTTATTTATAATTGATAATTTTGTAAATATTGTGTATTTATTCATAAATATAAATATAATTTAATATTTATTCATATATAAATTATAAATATTCAGATAATTTATATTTATATTGTGTATTTATTTATAAATATAATATAAGTTATATAAGGTTTATAATTTACATTTAAAATTATAAATATAAATCTTAGTTTTTTAAAAAAATTCCATGTCACAGCCTCGATGTGTTTTTCAAACACGTCGGGGGGACGGGCAAGCCGACGTGTTTGTGGAACACGTCGGCCTTGACGTGTTTCACAAACATGTCAAGGCTGCATTTTAAAAATATATTATATATACCTCGACCTGTATTTCACAAACACGTCGAGTATATATTCGAACCACATATTCACCTCTTCTAACAGTTACACATTTGACATTATTTTTTTTTTTAGGAATATTGCCAATCAATTAGCCCTCTTTTCCTCCTCTCAGCTTTGCTTTCTCTTTTTTTTCTCTTCTATTTCTTCATTCTTTGACAAATTTTTCTTCTTCTCGCTCTCGCTTGCTCTTTCTGATGCCCTCTCTCTCTTTCACGCCACTCCCTCCCTCTCAAATTTTCTCCAGCTCTCACTCTCTCTCTTTCTTCTTTCCTCACCAGCCCTGCTCTCGCTACTCTTCTTCCTCTCTTCTTGTTCTTCTCTTTTCCAGATTTTCTCTCTTTTTTTCCTCTATTCTCTCTTCTGTCCATTGCCTTCTCCTCTATTTGTCCATCTCTTCCTTTTTCCCAATTTCTCTGTCTCTATTTTCTCTCCTCCTCTCCGATTTCATTTGCTCTCTAGTTCTATCTCTGCTTTCTCTTTCAGTTCCACTCTCTATGAAGTACAGGAGGGTTCGAATAGAAGAAAGATGGAAGTGGGATTTAGCTTTGGGTAATTTTGTGATGTAGATGGGTTGATTGGCATGGTTGCTGGAAGTTAATTGGTGGTGGAGGTTAAGTTGCGAATTGGTGATGATTGATGGCTTGGGATATGGGTGTTATGGCAGGGGCGGTCTGGCAGTAATTGTTTATGCAGATGGGGTTTGGTGCAATTGGATTGGGTTGTGAATTTTGTTGTGGTTTTGATTGTTTTTTGTGGTGATTTCTGCAGGTGGGTGGTTGACGGTTGAATTTACAAGTTGGGGAGGAGGACTGCTGGTTTTTGATGGAGGTCGTAGGTGATTTGGGGCTGTGATAGTTTGAGGGTGGCGTTGGTTCGCGATGACGATTGTGTGCAACAGTGTAGTTGGCCCTGACGCTACTGGTGTCGACTAATTGGTAAGAGTGGTGGTGTTGGGATTGATAGTACGAGACAGGGGAAGTAGCGACATGCGGAATTTGTGACTGGATGTTCTGCTGATTGGAAGGAGAGATGGTGTTAATTGTGGGGTGGGAATTGGAAAATGATGGCAGAGGCGCGATGGTCAGTTGAGCTTAGGTGGTGGTGATGAGACGAAGGATGGTAGTTGATGAAGATGGTTCTAGGTTGATTCCGGTGCTAGTGTTGCTGGAGAGTTGAAGTTGACTATTCATGGGAGATTTGTGAATTTCTGATAGCTGCTGGAGTTCAAAGTTAACGATGGTTTGACAGGGTTTTTGGGTAGCAATGGCTTGCAGGGTCTTCTGGGCATTTAAGGGTGGTGAATTAGGTTCAATTCTTGGCTATTATGTTTATTGAAAGAAACTGATTGTGGTTCGTGTGTCTTTGGTGGTTTTTGCAGGTATTGGGCGAGGGATTGGAGCTGTGGTAGTTGGGACTTGTCTGCTAGTTGTTGGGTCATTTTTTGTTTGGTTTTGCAGGTTATGCTTCATGGTGGAGGGATAAGGATGGTGGATCTTGGATTATTGGTGGAGGTTGCTGGAGCCAGGCTGGTTGAGAATAGAGGCAACAATGGTTGAAGATGGAGGAGGGAGAGACGACTGAAGAACATCCAACAAAACCCAGAAAGCATAACACAAGACGAACCCAGAAACGGTAACTAAAAAATAATCTAAAAAAACCCAAAACAGATAAAAGAATTTAATAGCTTAAGTAAAAAAAATTCCTAACAAATACACCAAATTAGTCAATTAATCAGATTTGCATAGAGAAATAGAAGAAAATGAATCAAAATAAAAGAAGAATTCACCTTTTTAGCTTGAAGATCGAACTGATGATAAACAAGTAAATGCCTTCTTGAAGAATTGATGAACAGTAATCAGGAATTGAAAGTGACGGAAAGTGTGTGTTTTTAGGGTGGACAAGTGTGTGCTTGATTCTAATGGATAAAAAAGATATGTTTTTAGGGTTTTTTGAATTTTTTTCTTCTCTCTTTTTTTGATTTAAGGAGGGTATCTATAGGGCTTAGTTGTCTTGATCACCAAGAATTACTATAAAATAACAAAAACTGACACTGATAATGAAAATTCTAATTTTATTTAAGAAAAATATTTTTAACTCGAAAAATTAAAAATTAATACAAAGAAATGACAGCAATCTCTAAAATTTTTCAAAAATTCAAAATAGATTTCAACATAAAGGTTAGAGCTTAAAACTGATTAAAAACGCGTTCAGGATGTGAAATGATGATTTTGTACTCTAAAAACTGAAAATACACAGAAAATATCTATTGACCTCGAAAAATTATCAAAAATTAAAAATAAACTTAAAATCCTTAGGAAATGCATTTATTACTAAAAAATTGGCGAAAAATGAATTTAAACTGTAAACTGACGATTTTGCCTCTGGACAATAAAAATATACAGAAAAAGTAGCTATTGACCTTGAAAAATTACCAAAAATTAAAAATAAGCTTAAAACCTGAGGAAATGTATTTATGACTCAAAAATTGGTAAAAAATAAATTTAAACTATAAAATGACGATCTTACTCCTGAATGCAGTATTACAAAAAAAAGGCAATCGTCCTCGAAAAAATAAAAAAATTTAGAAACATGCTTAAAGAATTTAAAAAATACATTTGGGACCTAAAATGAGCTAAAATGGTGTTCGTGAGGTGAAATTACTATTTTGCCCTTGTGTTGGGAAAAATATAAAAAAAATACAAATTAAATTAAAAAAATCAGTAAAAAATTAACAAATTCATATGAAAGTAAAAATATGGATTTAAAGCTCCCAAAACTAATAGAAAAATATTTACTAGATAAACATTATGATTTTACCCTAAAATTATTAAAAAATTAAAATTTGACCCAAAAAATGCAAATATGCCCCGCAATATTTGAAAATAAATAGTGTATCAAAATTTAGTGTCTACAGTTTGCCCTCTCTTTGTCGGAATCTCAGTAGAGATTTCAGATAAAACATTAGATAACACTAAATTTTGACTCACCTAATGTACAAACAGATAAACCGATGAACAGATGAATCATGAAAAAGCATGTGACCGAACTCCCTTAAGAGCTACTTACGTATGCCTGATGAAGGAAATCAGGTCAAACGTAGTTCGGATAGTGAGTGAACTGTTGGTGCGATTGATAACACAACTGCAAATGATAATGTAAGGAATTCTAACTTTTCAAATCAAAATAGAGATGGAAATGCGACACTTGAACTGCTGAACAAGGAATAACATAAAATGGTAAAGACTGCACGACAAAATAAAATGTTTAAACTAATAAACCAAAAATGAATCCAGATTATTAGACAAAATAATTGTTCATATGCTAAATGCAATGTCTGGGCTGTTAGACTTGAAAATGTAAATAAACATATGCTGTTCAAACTGTTGAACGGATGAACGGATGCAAAGTTAGGCTGCCAACTTGAAAATATAAATGAATGATCTTGGGCTACTAGGAATCATAGAATACAATGCAATGTTTGGGCTGCCAGAGTTGAAAATATAAATAAACAGATGTCGACAAGGTTGCTGGACGGATGCATAACCTTAGGCTACTAAGATTAATGAATGCAAAGTTGGGCTACTAACTTGAAATGTAAATAACATATGCTGACTAGACTGCGAGGCGGATGCATGATTTTGGGCTGCCAAGGTTGATGAATGCAAAGTTAGGCTGCCTAACATGAAAATATAAACGAATGATCTTGAACTGTCAGAAATCATAAAATGCAATGCAAGGTCAGGGCTATCAGACTTGTAAATGTAAATAAACAGATGTCGACTAGCCTGTTAGACGGATGCATGACCTTGGGCTTGCCAAGGTTGATTAATGGAAAATTTGGGCTGCCAAACTTGAAAAAGTGAATAAACATATGCCGTTCAGACTACTGAACGGATACATAATCTTGGGCTGTCAAGATTGATGAATGCAAAGTTAGGCTGCCAATTTGAAAATATAAACGAATGATCTAGGGCTGCCAAGAATCACAGAATGCAATGCAAGATTTAGGTTGCCATACTTGCAAATGTAAATAAACAGATGCCAACCAAGCTATTGGACGGATACATGATCTTGGACTGCCAAGGTTGATGAATGCAAAGTTTGGGTTGCCAAACTTGAAAAAGTAAATAAACATATGCCGTTCAAACTGCTGAACGGATGCATGACCTTAGGATTGTCAAAGTTGATGAATGCAAAGTTGGGCTGCCTAACTTGAAAGTATAAACTGAATGATCTTGGGATTGTCAGAACTCATAGAATGCAATGTAAAGTTTGGGCTGCCAGACTTGTAAATGTAAATAAATAGATGCCGATCAATCTATTAGATGGATGCATGACCTAAGGTTACCAAGGTTGATGAATGCAAAATTTGAGTTGCCAAATTTAAAAAGTAAATAAACTATATGTCGTTTAGGTTGCTGAACTGGATGCATGATCTTGGACTGTCAAGGTTGATGAATGCCAAAGTTGGGCTGCTAACATGAAAATATAAATGCATGAGTCCTGAACTGCCAGGAATCATAGAATGCAATGCAAGATTTGGGCTGCTAGACTTGTAAATGTAAATAAATAGATGCCGACCAACCTACTGGACGGATGCATGACCTTGGGCTGTGAAGGTTGATGAATGTAATGTTGGGTTGCTAAACTTGAAAAAGTAAATAAACATATGCCGTTCAGGTTATTGAATGAATGCATGACCTTAGGCTGCCAAAATTGATGAATGCAAAATTGGGCTGCCAACTTGAAAATATAAATAAATGATCCTGAGCTACCAGGAATCATAGAATGGAATGCAAGATTTGGGCTGTCAAACTTGCAAATGTAAATAAACAGATGTCGACCAGACTATTGGACGAATGCATAACCTTGGACTACTAAGGTTGATGAATGCAAAGTTTGAACTGTCAAAATTGAAAATATAAACAAATGATCTTGAGCTAACAAGAATCATAGAATGTAATGTAAGGTCTGAGCTGTTAGACTTACAAATATAAATAAACAGATATCGACCAAGTTGCTGGACATATGCATGACCTTGGGCTGCCAAGATTGATGAATGCAAAATTTGGGTTGCCAAACTTGAAAAAGTAAATAAACATATGCCGTTTAGGCTGCTAAACGGATGCATGACTTTGGGCTGCCAAGTTTGATGAATGCAATGCAAATTCTGAGCTGGCAGACTAAAATAGACAGAAAATGGTGCCCAGTCTGCTGGACAAAATAAATGCAATGATCCTAAACTGTCAGAATAAAATAAAATATAGAGTCTGAACTGTCAGACTAAAATGAATAGAAATAGAGTATAGACTGCTGGACAAAATAAATGCAATGATTCTGAGCTACCAGGATAAATGAATAGAATACGAGTCCAAACTGTTAGATAAAATAAATTTATAAATTGAAATGCAGAAAGTGGTGCCTAAACTGTTAGACAAAATAAATTCATAAATTAAATGCAGAAAGCGGTGCTCAAGTTGTTGGATAAAATAAATTCATAAACTAAAATGCAAAAAGCGATGTCCAGGTTGATGGACAAAATAAATTCATAAATTAAAATGCAGAAAGCGATGCCCAAGCTGTTGGACAAAATAAATTCATAAAGTAAATACAGAAAGCGATACCTAGGCTACTGAACAAAATAAATACATATAGAAATGTAAGACACAGAGAAATTTAAACAAATACTGAACAAAGCATTCAACTTAACTCAAAAAATGATTCTTTTTTTTTCTTTTCTTCTCTCTCTTTTTCCTTTCTTTTCTGTCTTTTTTTTTCATTCATTTTTTGTTCATTTTTCCATTTTTCATTCAGTTTTTTCATTTTTCATCATTTTTCATCTTTTTTTTTTGGCCCCAGTATCAGCACTTGCATCAAGTATGAATCTCCTATTTTCTCTCAATGTTCGAATCATTGTTCAAAATCAATCTTTTCAAAATTTTACTTTGATAGTCAAACTAAGTTGAGATCATTTCAATCAAAATTTGGCATGGTATAAGGCATCGAAAATCCCTTTTGAAATCAATCCTTTCCAAAAAATTGCCCTAGTGTAAATCAGTCTTTCTAAAATTCTGTCTAAGGCATAAAGCATCAAGATCACTTTTGAAATCCAAATTTTTCATTAAAAAATTTGCCCCAGTATGTGACACTAAAATCAGTTTAAAATCATTCCTTTCAAATTTTGGCTTCCGTACAAAGCATAAAATCCATTTGAGCTCCATCCTTCTAAATTTTTTTTTTTGCCCTTGTATAAACCAGGTGAATTACATTTGAAGTCAATCCTTAAAATTTGCTCCAGTGTAAATTTGAAATCAATCATTTCCAAAAACGTTTTCAAGTATAAAGCATCAAAATCAACTTTTGAAATCAAAGTTTCTCAAAAAATTTGCCCCAATTTTCGTTTCTGACGAAGGCAACAATTGAAGATAATGTGATCGCACCTACAAAAAGAGAAACAGCAATTGCAACATAATGCCACCGAACGGTGGTCCCTTAATTCCACAAGCACAATAAGCATGAACATTGCCATTCTGAATCCCTGATCAATCTCTCACCTTACTTTCTACAAGTTTTCCCAATTCAATGGCTTCCGATTTGCGATTCACATCAAATCCTCCAAATAGTCTTGCAATTCATGCATGACTCTGACTTCTGATAAATTTAGGATTGCCTTTGATTTTATTTCAATTCAAACAAAGTAAAAGTCAAAATTTCAAAACATGAATTGATCAGAAAATGCTTCACATGCAATAATATAAAAGAAATTCTATACAATAAGCAACACGAAACGCACAAAGACTAAATAAGGTACATTTAAATAAAATATTCAAAAAATTTTAATTTTAAAATAATGGCTTAAAAGATACTTTTTGATCTTTGGATGTCATTCTCACTTGAATTTCGACATTGCCACGAAATGATCAATACAAACAAGAAACCTTAAGCAATTGTGTTCATCAACTTTCAAAGCGGTTCCATGTTGGCATATTGGCCTTTTCACTTGTGAAACTTCAACTGTCATCTTGACTCAATTGTAATGCCCTTTCGGATTTTCAACTTGGAAGGAAGAAATGGGATGAACAGCAGCACCCAAATTTGAGATAATCTTTTTCCTCTTCATTAAAACGGACTAACAATTAAAAATATTTGGCATCAATCAAACAATCTTCCCATGTTGATTGGGATAGATATATTAGCATCATCTGCCACTTTGATTTGTAAATTTTCATTTAAAAAATCATTACAAATGGATACGGAGGTCGGTAAAATTTTTCAGCTTAATGTGTTAGAAATGTCCAGGTCAGAAGGCAAAATTCATGAAAGGTTCAATCAGCTTTGAGGTCGCATTTTCAATTAATTCATCCCAATTTTACTACTTCCTCCTGGGGTTACCTTTCTCTTATCTTCTAAAAAAATTGCCCCAGTTTTATTACTTTCTTCGAGCTTTCTTTTGTATCACGTTCACTTTTGACTTTGACTTTTTTTTCTTTTTTCTTTCTCTTTTTTCTTTTCTTTCTTCTTTTTTTTGAAACACCAGTTGAAATAAAATTTGCCCTAGTGTGGGATGAAATTATGACAAAATTGCCCCAGTGTGTGGTGCAACCTTCAAGTGGTTTGTCAAACGAAAATCACATATTCTGAAGGCTCAAAAGAGAAAACTAGGGGAAGAAAAATGTTTAAGGAGAAAGAAAGAAGGCCCACTTTGATCCATCTCTTTTTGCAATAATTTTTAAAGAAAATTCACTAAATCAAACGAGAAAATCCTTTATGGTGTCTGAATAATGATCGAGGGAAGTATCGACCATTCATTTCTGCTAGAATTAGGTAATGCTTCTGCTCTTTTCTTTCTGGATGAAGAGATCGTTCTTCAACTTATCTGAACTTTATTCAAATGTCATTGGCCTGCAAAAATCATAAAATCTTGTGTGTTAATCGCTCAAAATTATTCCTATCTCAAAATTCTGAATTTGAATGAAAAATATACAAAAATGAACTCGGATTCACACCAAAACAAGAAACTCAAAAGCATAATTTTGACATTTGTCAATTCCCCTACACTTGAATCATTGTTTGCCCTCTAACGATTTGAAAAATGCGAGATCAACTAATGATTCGAGTCAATGAAATTACACATGTAGCATTTAAAATGCATTTCCTCAAGACCAAGTAAATGACCATTATGCAATTTATTATCTTGCCTTTAATACTCATAATATCAAGCAAAGAGGAGAAGGAATTATATCACAATTAAGCAATTTCAACTTAATTTCTTCGCCTTACTGAATTTCACAAGTAAATGAATCATATGATCAATCAAGAGAACATCACATGTCTATGATCAATTTCATTTTTCACATGAGGGAATTTTATTCTAGTGAACTAATCACTCTAAATACGAGAGTGTCTTTTGACACGAAAACTCGACATTGGTTATGAAGGTTCCCGATTACTCAACATCTCAATCTTAAGCCAATAGCAAAAATTGTATTCGAGAAGTAAAACTGCCTTTTTACGCAAGAATCAACATTGGTTGGATGAAGATCCCTGGTTACTCAACAATTTACTTGCTCAAATTTGCAATGCATTACTCATAGTTCAAGTACCGTTTGACTGCGAAAGTCGACATTTTTGGATGAAGACTCCTCGATTACTAAGCACAAGAACCATTGGAGTAGAAAAACTACATCATTCTTCTTTTCCTTTTTTTTCTTTTCTTCTTTTTTTCTTTTTTTTTTGGTAGTATAAAAATCCCTCATAATAGATGTCATATCACATATTACATGAATGCATTAATAGACCACAATCAACATTTAACCTATGAAATTAAGTAAAGAAGAGAAATTTTCATTAAACACGCAAGATTTAGATATAATTCTAACCACTTTACAAGATATATTTTCTATAAGAACAAAACTCCAAACCACATAATAATTATTCCTTAGTACTTGAAGAAAGCATTGTCAAAGTACATAAAGTAATTTCAGCAAGTAGGTTAATTAGATAAAAATCACGATTGTGAGCAATAACTCACAAGCCTGTGACATCACCTTATTTTAGTCTTACAACAACTTATACAACACATTTCAAAGGTAAACAAGACATTGTGGATATGAAACAATAACTCCCCTAGTGAAATGCTTGAAGTCGCATCCCTTGCATGTTTGTTCTTTTATTGTGCTTGAATCGTCCAAACATACATCCAAATTGGCTTGACATTTTGTAGATCTTCGGAGCAAAAGTGCATTTTGACTTAACTCTCTGACCGATGTCTTGGTGTCAATAGTTCGTGGTTTCTACCTCTTCCAAGTTAAGCTTGGATTTTCCTTTTGTACCTATTCAGAATCCTTAACACGGAGTCAGATTCCTTTTCGGCAATCATTCTAATTCTCCTTACAATTTGCATTATTTTGGAATCAGAAAGATACCGAAGTGGCAATTATTCAGCTTCAAATAAGATGACATCTGAAGACCATGGGCATTTATTTTCACCATCAAAAAATACTAAGAAAATGTTTTTCTTTTCATTCAGTTTGAGCTTACACTCACTCATCAAAAGAGAATACTTTACAATGACACAAACCTAACATTAGGCTTTTGAGAAAAATGTGACTTATTTCGAGGTCTCATCAAAGAATCATTTGCTCAATATAACAAAAAGATTTGAAGAAAACTTTTTCAAAAGCTAAATGCAAGATATGAAAGGAAAATCAAATGTCATAAACAAATTTGAGAAAGCAACTTATCTAACACTTCATTTGAGAAAAATTTTGGACACAAGGCAATCTTAAATTTACAAAAGGAGTGCAATTATTAGCATCCAAATTATTTCTATTCTTGTTACAATTGTCTGGCTATGAAATACAATTTCATTTATCACATTACTTATCCTAACCAAACTCACCTATCTAGGTTCTAGGTACTATCAATTCTAAAAAAAATGGTCATCCATGATCCCTCAAATAATTCAAAAGAGCACTCATGCTTTTGATGGCCTTATAGGTCTCGAGCGTGTGATGGTTTATTTGGAATTGGACCATAATTTAAAAATACTCGAATGTAGGACCAAATATGCATCAAATGTCTTTCTTATTTTACTACCTCCATTAGAGGACCTGTAAAATGAAAAAAATAAAAATTAGTATAAGTAAAAACAAAAACGGATGCATGTCCTAGGGAGAGCCCTTATTATGCCAAGAGTAGGCCTAACATGAAATGCACTCCTTTAGGGTAAGACCCTCCTTTCAATCGTAGATGTGCCGGATTCGCGGGAAGGGATGCCTCCATTCTACTCGTATTACCTTAACTAGAGTCTCACCCGCCAGGATTTACCAAAAATATAAACATGCATGTCTTTCAGGTTAAGTACCCAAACAAAAGGATGACTTTCCTATCATGGGATTCCTAAAACTGACATTCCCTCTAGGGTTTTATGCATGATGCCAGTTTATTAAAGTAAGTTAAATAAATATAAAAATGCAAAATGGTCCTAAAGACTTTATTCTAGTAATGGTGTGTAATTTCTTCGAGAAAGATGGCAAATGAACTGTATTAAGGATTATTGACTTCAAATTATTTGATTGAAAAATTGAGCCTCTATAAGACTATAGGACACATATTAAAAGAAAATAAAAATCATGAAAAATCATGAATTTATTTAGAAATATATAAATCAAAATGTCAGTTTATTAAAATAGAATGAAATATGTGTTAAAATTACTTTTTGTGTAATGTGGGACGGGAGGGTGGGTGATACAGCAAAAATGACGTATTAATTTCTTTGAAAAAATGATAAATGCAAACTGTGCAAAAATTCGACTACTTAAGTGCATTTATTGACTCTAAGAAAATTTGGTTCGAATAAAACTGACAAGTACAACAAGAAGGAGTAATCATTGAAAAGGATTTAAAAACTACAATTTTTATTCAAGAATATATAAGATGAAAAATCAAATTTTTAGGATTTTAAGAAATTCACAACAATTGATCTCTGGGTATTTATAACAAAATGCAATTTGCAAAAATTTATGAAATTCCATTTCCATCTTTCTCGAAGAAATTAATTATCAAAATAAAATTTAAACGTGCTAAAAGAAGATTGGCTTCCTACGAGAGCTCCATATTAGGGCTCTTTATTCTATAGGTTGTGAAATCAAAGAATAAGAGAGAGTGCATTAGCTTATTCAACAAATATCACATAACACACTTGATAAAGCAAATAGTAGTATACAGTACAACAGAAAAATAAAGAGGGGTGAATTCCCTTCTCTCGTGCCTAATATGCCTGACAGGGTAAGGACTGACTCTACTTTAGGTTATACTACATAGATGCATGAAACTGAACTCATTAATGCATCTAAACTCAATTAGGCTATCGGTTCCTAAGCTTTCAGACCTAAGGGTAAGGGTCATCAATCCCAAAGCCCTTGGTCGGTGGCTCAATTGATCCCCTAACCACTGCTACGTGCACATCATGCCCCTGACCACATGTCCAAGTGGATCTTAAAAGTCCCTGAATCTTTAAACTTATGGACTTAAGTCGAGAGTTCGAGTGATCTCCTAAATATGGTTACGTGCACATCGTGCCACGCTTCACATGCCTAAGTAGATCAATCCTATTCTTAATCGGGACGGATGGGCGATAACCCCAAAAAGAGAAAACAGGGTGAAAATATCGAATGCACATATGGAGTACTCCTTAAGAGAGAAGGGAATGTAATAGTAACACGCACGGACTCTAAGGGTAACTAATCCCCTCCCCAAATGCAAGCGCGGTCGAATAAAAGCAAATATAAGTAAAGCATACATCACATAGATAAACAGAGAGACGAGAAGTGTGTGAGATGCAAAAACAAACCCTAAAAACCTAAAAAACAAAAAATGCAATCCTAACATCCAAACTGTGATAGAATAGGAGGGTTAAAGAAGGAAAAAGTGATTAAACCTTGTGCTCGACTCACTAGTGATCCCCACTGGAGTTGCCAAAATCCTATCGCGCCCCGAAATGACACACGGTGGGGTCGTTGACTGTTGCAGTCCCAAAAAGACAGTCCGGTTCGAGTGACCCTTTTTGAAAAATAAAGGTTTTTTGGAAAAATAGTGTGTGATGTGTGTTGATAAAATCAAATTTTTAGTAAAAAATGTGTTTTTTTAGGAAAAATGATATTTTAAAAGAAAACAACATCGGGACTAAAAGTGCAACAGTTTTGGTCAACTGATTTTTTGAAAAGTGTTTTATTTTAAAAAAATGGAGTCGCTACTTAGTACTGAGTTAGGGTGTACCAAGTCACCTGAAAAAATTATTTAACAAAATAAAAGTAAAATTTTAGAAAAATCATTTAAAACCCTTTTTTGAATCCTGTCTATGAAAAAAACGAGAGAAAAAGGTCTGGGAGTCACATTTGAAGAAAGGGAAGGCAAAGGCTCATGCCTAAGGCACCCTTTCCACCTAGCCAAAGATAGTTGCGAGATTTAATCAAATTTTCCTACATTACCCCTAAGTTCTATCGCATTTTGGATGTATCTATATGAATGCAAATTTTAAATCTAAGTGAGGGTATCGGGAGGGTCAAGATGTTTCGTTGAGAATACCAATTAAATTCAGAAAAATCATAAAAAATTAACAAATTTATATGAAAGTAAAAATATGAATTTAAAACCCCCAAAGCTAATAGAAAAATATTTACAGATAAAAATTACTAGTTTGGCCCCAAAATTATTGAAGAATTAAAATTTGGCGCCAAAAAATGTAAACATGCCCCCAATGTTTGAAAATAAATGGTGTGTCAAAATTTGATATCTGCAATCACATTCATTGTTAGAATGGTAAGAAGATATCTCATTTTCTCCTATGGCCATGAAGCCTATTTTTGCCAGTTTCGCATTCTTCTTCAATTTTATCATAAAAATTGCAATCTTCCCATGAGATTTTAAAGTTGTTGAAACCTTTTCTTCCTCTTCTAGCTTTCTTCTTCATTGGGCACTTCTGCATGTAGTGCCTCGGTTGGCCAAATTCATAGCATTTTTAATTTTGCTTCTCTTTGTTTTGCTTGCACCACTTCTTCTTATTCTTCTTTGTTGATGAAGTACCTGTTGATCCCTTTATTGATGAGAGTTATTTCACTCTCATCCATATCGTCATTTTTCTCATCAAATGAAAAGAGTTCTTGCTTATCTTAAGATGCTTTCAGCGCAATGATCTCTTGATCCTTGCTTCCTCCTTATCATGTCCTTCAATTTAAGCTTTAATTCGAATAAGATTAGAGAATTAATACGAGATTCAATAGGCATTGTATTTAGATTCTTAGCCTCCTCTATGACCATGACTTTGGTTTCCTATTTTTTGGGCAATATATTAAAAACTTTCCAACTTCTTTAACCCAAATTGTACTCTTTTTCCTAAGGCCTCTAAATCCTTAATAATGTTATTAAATCTACAATACATTTTGTCTATATTCTTCATGTGGCTCCATCATAAAGAATTCATATTTGGCCACTAATAAGAATTTTTTTCGCTCCTTAATATCATTTCTCCCTTTATGAATTTCTTTTAATCCATCTCAAATCTCCTTGGCCAACTTACATCCTTTTATCCTTGTTAACTCATTTGCATTCTAAGGCATTATATAAAACATCATGGCCTTAGCATTCAAAGTAAGATTTATTCTATCTTGACCATTCAACTCAAACCTAAGTTTTGGTCTATGTTTTCCTAATTCCTTATTTAGAATTAGTGTCCTCATTAGATCCATCACTAACTATATACCATAATTCTATATCCAAGGATTGTAAAAGAATAATCATGCTATCCTTCCAACTATCATAATTTTAACCTTTATATGAAGGACTAGTTATGGGCCTATCTAGAAACATAGTATTGTTGGTGGTTGCTATCTCTACTCCCTAGCTTGTTAGGCTATCTACCGAGAAACCAAACTCTAGTGCCAATTATAAGACTCCAGAGTGTAACCTAAAAGGGAGGTAGATTAGGTTGTACAAAAACTAAGTGCAATTATGCTCAAATATTTAGCCAATTTAACACTTAGAGATTTTGCCTATATGAGCAAAACACTTAGCAATAATAGTGATAAAAATGAAAAAATATATATAAAGCTCAAAACAATTTACAAAGAAAAGTAAAGGAAAAAGACTAAAGCACAAAATCAACTTTTATAGTAGTATGGCTCCAAACTCATATCTACAGTCCACTTCCAAGTTCATAAGTTGGAGTTTAGATCTACAACCAGCTTCTTCTCAAATTGGTGAAGCTAACCAATATGTACAAAATAGAGGATCACACTTGCTTTCTTTTCCTAGCTCTAGTTGAGTCAAAGTTTCAACTTGGTCATACTAAGCTCTACCAAGACAAGCAAAAAGTTTTACAACACTCTCAACCACCATACTTTACTATACCTAATAACTTCCACTCACACATAGAAAAGCTCTTAATACTCCAACACACTTATCCCACAAAAACTCACAAGAACACACACACTATAGTATTTTCTCACAAAATCACTCTAAAATCACTTGTAGTCAATCAATACTATAAAGCTTTTATAGGGGTTGAGAAACTAGGATAGAAAGCTTCTTCAATGATCATATGCCAAAATTCTATAAAACTAGTCATTAGATAGTAAATTTATCATTCAGACATCCGCATCTCGTCTGGATGTGATAATCGTCAAAGCATGGTAGTATTTGTTGTGTTTAGGTTAGGAGTTTGAGGTTTTTTCCTTAATTTTTATCTTTTTATTTTTCATTTCTCCTTGTTCTCAGTTTAGGAGTTTAATAGAGTGTAAATACTATTTACGTTGGGTTATCTTTGTACTTTTTTAGGGTTTTCTCTTCTTCTTCACCAATTTGGATTAATTCGAAAGGATAATTGTATAGTGCTTGAAAGTTGATTTGAGGTTGATGACGAGTGGAAGTCAAAAAATCATTAGAGTTGTGTAATTGGAGTGCAAATTGAAATTTTTGATCATACCCATGGCTGAAATAGCGCTACAAATTGGTCAGTGGGTAGGATCAGATGGCTAGACGAAGAAAGGGCAGAGAAAACTAAGGTTCTGACCATCGCCATAATTGTACCTTGCAAGTTGCGCCATGGCTATGTTCAAAGAAGGCACTTTACGAAGCCATAGTTATAACCATGATGTGATTTCGGTCACAGCTTCACTACGGAAGTCTACAATTTTTCAGCACTTCGAAGTGAGATTTTGGATATTTAACCCTATCTCTTAAGAGGCTCAAGATAGGACAACTTCTTTGTGTTCTAAAGGAGGAGATAAGCCATAAATAAGATATTAGAACCCCAGGAACACACTTTTGCACTTTATTCTTCCAAATCAAAGAGCAATGACAGTCAAGGACTTAGAGCAAGAAGAAATGCAACAATACAGGAGGAAATTTCTGCATCAACAAAAAGGAAAATTCAAGAGCTTCTCATGAGAATGAGTTCTCTTATTTTCACTTTGTTGTTTGCTAAGTTTTCTTTAGTATCTATGAAGTAATTTGTATAAGATCTAGATGGGTTGAATCCTAACTTTTTTGTTATGATTTGTGTTTGTGAGGTTTAAGTACTATCAAAATTAAACAATATTCTAACAAACAAGTATTAAAATTTATAACCTAATACCCCTTTTCACAAGTGCACGGGTCAATTTTAGTAGGAGAAATATTAGGGTCGATTCTACAAGGAAATAAGAATTGGCAAGTACCAAAACTTTATCACTCACTCTATTATCTAGACAAGCAAATCTTAAGATGATGGAATAGTAAGAATAAATCAAATTAAAGTAAACAAATAATGAAGAAATTAGTTAAAAAAATTGACTAGGCTTAAAAATCCACCTAATATGAAAGTTAAGTTTATGGCCATTAAGAGTTCTACTCTTGTTTAGGATTCAATTTCATTTATACTACAAACTAGATCTCTCTATGAATGAAAAACTACTAATACATCAGCTTTTTTACTCTTGTGGTAAAGTCTTGCATACATTAGTTCATTAAATTCGTGAATTGTGGCTTCAAAACTTAATCTGCCTATGAGAATCACTACTTTTATAAGATTCAATATAAGTTCTATTTACTTCTTTCCATTGTCAAATGCAAATCTCTTTGTCAAATAACAACTAAAATGACTTGAAATTGATAGCTAATCAACAACAATTATTAAGATCAAGTAAATAAACAAACAAGAATAAAGTATGGCCATAAACTAATTCAAAGCATATTATTTGCTTCAGTTGAAACCTAGTTAGTGTCAGCATAGTTTAACATGTTAAAATAAACTTAAGCACATAAATGAATGTAAAAAATCATGCATGAATGAAGCTAAAAGGAATAATGTAAGTGTCGCGTCCAAAAAAATCATGAGGTAAAAGGTACTAAGTGGGGTCGTTGACTGTCGTATCCCGAAAAGGATGGTCCGGTCCGAGATCCCTTTTGAAAGGATAGATTTTAGAAAAATTGTGCGTGTGTAATAAAAATCAAGTTTTTAGTTAAAAAATGTATTTTTAGAAAAAATGGTATTTTAAAAGAAAGTAAGGCCGGGACTAAAAATACGACAGTTTTGGCCAACTGATTTTTTGAAAAAGGTTTATTTTAAAAGAAAAATGGAGTCGTCACTTGGTACTGAGTTAGGGTGTACCAAGTCACCCGAAAAATCGTTTAACAAAACAAAAATAAAAATTTTAGAAAAATCATTTAAAACCCTTTTTCAACTCCGGTCTACGAAAAACGAGAGAAAAAGGTTCGGGAGTCACATTTGAAGAAAGGGAAGGCAAAGGCTTGCGCCTAAGGCACCCTTTCAACCTAGCCGAGGCTAGTTGCGAGGTTTAATCGAAATTTTCTAAATTAACCCTAAATTCTATCGCGTTCGGATGTGTCTAAATGAATGCAAAATCCTAAGTCTAAATGTGAACATCGAGGAGGGTCGGTATGTTCCAGTCGAGGCTTGGTCGGAATTATCGCATTAATTGCGAAACCGAGTCGAGACCTCGAGGGAGTCACGAGTTTGATGCAAAATGAAATGTAGAAAAGAAAAATAATAATAATATATAGTAAGTGAATGAAGAAAGTGGGTATGCAACATGTTGGATACGGGGGACTAATAACTCGTGACTGAATGTTTCTAATCACGGAGGGGGGAACGGCCTGTACGCCATCGCTTCCCATGTGAGTAGACGACTATTTATAGTCAAATCACACAAATGTCCTAATTTCTAAGTGAGATGCAACCTAGATGTCATGCATTTTAAAAATGTGTCAAAATAATACTAATAAGAATAAGAATAAGAATAATAGTAATAAAATCACACTAAATGGAAAGAAAACTAAAAGTGTGTGAAATGTGAAATGCACACAAATGCACCTAACACTAAAATGTCCTAAGGGTCTAGCGTTGGACTAGCCCATTCTAAAAAATCCCTCTAGCGTTGGACTAGCGGGAAAAGAAAGAAGCCACAACTAGCGTTGGACTAGTGTGGTGACGGAATATCATAAATCATGAATTAAATATTAAAACATGAATTAAAAGCAAATTAAACATATAAAAACATATAAGATCACATAGGAGCACATAACACATAAGCATAATATTCTAGATGCAAAAATCCTAAGGAAAACGGTAAAAGAGATAAACACATAAGCACGCAAAAGCAAATAAATCCTAACTATTACATCGGGGGGCTTAATTTACAATTTAAGGGGAGAAATTAAAAATACCCTATCTATTACACTTTCTACCTAATTACACAATTCTGCTAAAATATGAGAAAAATGATCTAACTATTACATTGACTAGCTAAATACAAAATGTTATATTTTTTCAAAATAATAAAAAATTCAAAATTCAACAAATTAACTACGTAAATATGCAACAAATATATAAAATAAGAAATAAACAAATAATAATAAAAATAATGCATAAAATCACATTGGAGCATATTGGAGCACATAAAGAAGAAAATAATAGGAAATAAGGATATCTCTCGAAGACCCGGTACTAAATGCTAACAAAATGAATAAACACGTCAAGGTGCCACAATTTAGGTAAAAATAAATCATAAAAAATGTAAATTCCCAACAAATTGTGGGGTAAACATGCAAATCCCAACAAACTAAGACGAAAAAGCACAATTTACAGCAAATACAAAGGGGACAAAAACATTATTTCAAGCAAGCTTGGGGTTGATAATATTTGAATTTAAAGTGTTTGATTGCAAGTTATATGACTTAATTGAAAGAATAGGATAATCTAGGGGTCAATATGAGATTATTAAAAACTCAATTGCATAAAGCAATAAATCTGTAGGGCAAATATTGACAATAGGAAAGAAGAAAAGGACTTTAACATAAATATTATTTTTATAAAAGAATAAGTAACACTAAACTAGATTAGTTATCTAAAACTACATAATCCACTGAAATAATTAATAAACTAAGCTAAAATTGAACTAAATCACAACTAATTAAAAATTAACTAAACTAAAAAAATATATATAAAAAAAAATCTCTAAACGCCCTTTCCAGAATTATTTTTCTTTTCCCAAAATTTCCTTTCCCTCTCTGTCTTTTCCACCAAAATTTTCTTTTCATTTTTTTTCACTTTCTATTCTCTATCTCCCACCCGATTTCTTTCTTCTTCTTTCATCAAGTCCCCTTTTCTAATTTCCCCCTTCTTATTCTCGTTTTGTTTCTTTTTCTTTCCTTTTTCATTTCTCTCATGTCTTCAGTTTCTCTCTGTCTACCTCCTCTGTTTCTCCAATTTTTCTTCTACTTCTCTCACCCTCACCGTTCCTCTTTATCTCGGTATTCTTTGTTTGCTCTTCTTCCCCGATTACTTTCCTTCCTCTTTTTTTTTGTTATTTCTTTCGATTCTCTCTACCTTCTCTTTATTCTGCTCTATCTCTCCCCACTTCTATTTCTCTCTCCCTCTCATTTCCTTCCCCAGAAAATCCCAATTTCCCAATTTCTCTGTCTAATCCCCTGTGTTTCGGTCTCTCTCTCTGTCGCCAATTCATCTTATCCGGGTAAGGCGAGGATAGGGATTTGATCGAGGACTATGGAAGCAAAGGGATGGTTTGTGTAGTTCAACTTTAATGGTGAAACTAAAAGGGGCAGCTGTGACAGGAGAGTCAGTGATGGTGCGTGCTTGTTGACTGGGATTTGGTCGTTTTGTAGGTTGGGCATGGTGCCTGAGGGGTGTTCGTGGTGTGTCTATAGTGGCGTGGCTGTTGTGGATGTTAGTGGCTATGCATGTGTATGTTCTGTATGTCTGTGTGTGTGCAATTGTGTCTGTATGTGGGTGGTTGGCTTTCTGTGATTTTCTAGGGCGATGATGCTTGTTCTTGAGGGCGATTTTTGACTGATTGGGGGCCTTTTGAACGGGGCAGGGCTGCTTCCTTTTTTTTTCCTTTTTTTTTAAATTGAATGGTTGTGGTTCATTGGAATAGTTGTGGTGTTTGGAGTTTGCAGGCAACAATTGCTGCTAGATAGTGATTGTTCTTGATGGAGAATACTGAATTTTGGGTGGCCTTTTGATGGGAATTGGTTGTGATTGCAGGTTTTTGGTTGATGGAGTTGTGAAATTGGATGTCAGACGATGAAGCCTTGGTTGTTGATCATTTAGAATTCTGATTTGGTGACCTGATGGTTGCTGATTGTTGATTGGTTTGATTTGGTTGGGATTTTAGTTGGGATTTGGGAGCTAGCTAAATTGGGCTGTTTGAGCTATTAATATGGTGGGTACTGGCAAGGGGAATTGGGTGATACTTGGCTGTTCTGGAGGTTCCGACAGTAACTGGGCAGTGACAGTGAACTTGATTTTTGGACTGACTGTGTGGTGGATTAGAGGGAAATGGATTGAGAGGGAGACGGTGGTGAGAATGGAGGAGGAGATAGGGGATGATGGAAAATGATGGTGGTTGTGGTGAGTTTGCTACTGGACTAGGAGAGGTTGGACGATTAAGAACATAAAATCCCAAGAACATAAAACTCAGAAACAAAAAGAACAAAGCCCCAGAAAACAAAACAGAGAAAAATCCAGCGACAAACTCAAGAATCAAGGATAGAAATGAAATCTGAAAAAAAAAAATTCCACTGGAATTCATAATAATTAAGCACATGGTTAGATTCACATAAGAACAATGAATCAAAACAAAGAAAAGACATACGTTAGCTTAAAACACTAGAAAATGCATTTTTTATTCAAAATTTGTGAAAAATGAATTTAATTTGTAAAATGACGATTTTGCCCTTGGGCAATGAAAATTCATAGAAAAATAGTTCTTGTCTTCAAAAAATTATCAAAAATTAAAAATAAGCTTAAACACTATAAAATGCATTTTTGACTCAAAATTTGTGAAAACTGAATTTAATTTGTAAAATGACGATTTTGCTCTTGGGCAATGAAAATTCACAGAAAAAATAGTAATCGTCCTCAGAAAATTATCAAAAATTACAAGTAAGCTTAAAACACTAGAAAATGCATTTTTGACTCAAAATTGGTGAAAAATGAATTTAATTTGTAAAATGACGATTTTGCCCTTGGGCAATGAAAATTCACAGAAAAAATAGTAATCGTCTCTGAAAAAATCAAGAAAATTTAGAAAACATGCTTAAAGAATTAGAAAAATGAATTTGGAACTTAAAATGAGCTAAATGGTACTCGCGAGGCTAAATTATCATTTTGCCCTTATGCTGGTAAAATATAAAGAAGACCAATTAAATCCAAAAAATCATAAGAAATTAACAAATTCATATAAAAGTAAAAATATGAATTTAAAACCCCCAAAAACTGATAGAAAAATATTCACAGATGAAATTACTATTTTGCCCCCTAGATTATTGAAAAATTAAAAATTAAAATTTGTCCCAAAAAGTGCAAACATGCCCCCCAGTGTTTGAAAATAAATGGTGTGTCAAAATTTGGTAGTCTACAGTAAGAGTTGCTCATTTTATGGATGAATTTGGCTCCAAAACTTGTCCATTTGTTTCATCGAACTTATTGAGTACAAAGGAGTTCCTTCAAAGTCTTGTACAAAGAAGTTCCTTCAAAGTCTTACTTACAAAAATATGATATATCTTATTACAAATTATGAAAAATTCCTACTCTGAGTATTTACAAAGAGCACTCTTCCTTCCAAACTATAGTTCCAAGCATAGAACCAAACATATTTCAAATGTCTTACAAGGGTTTCTATTATAGGAAAAGCCCTAATTCAAATCTTTTTCCAAGTTGAAGAATAAATGTTGAAATTTGATTCCAAATCTTAAAAAATCTTGTCGTGACCTTTACAATATTCCCCTAAGATAGTGCAAATGCAGCTGGAAGTTGATTTGAGTTGTAAAAATTGTATGAATAGGCTGCAAGTTGAGAGCAGCCGAAATTACACTGTCGGCCACGATCTGTGAGTCCATATCAACCACATATTACTCTCTCTTTGGCCATTTTGCTTTTTTTAAATTTGGTTATTCAATTTATACCCTTGAGACCTTTTTTTCACTATTGAATAATAATTTAATTGGTAGAATTTGATGTAGAAATTTTTTTGAAAATATCAAGTTTAAGTGATAAATGGCACAATCTTGAATCAATCTTGAAATTGATAGTGCTTGTGCTTCAACTAATCTAAATTGTATTTAATCATCATTTTCTTGCAAAAACACATAAACTTATGCATTATTTGTTCAAAATAATAATTATGCCTCAAAACCCTAATTTTCGAACTAAAAACTCTAATTTTGGAATCAAACCTTGTTTTGATGAATAATTGTGAAAAATAGGTATTTTTATATGAAAAATACTAAAAACACACTAAAACTCTATATAAAATCCTGTGCTAACATATGTAAAACTATATCTTGTCAATTTGGTTTATTTGATTAATGGAAAAATATCCTCTTTGTGTTTGATTTATTTATGAGTTTCCTACTGTTTGTATAGGGATTTGTGCACAACCTTGAATTCAATTGTTGATTTCAATTGGATAAATTAAAAAATTCCTATTTGACTAGATCATCTCATAAATAAAGGAATCTACATGAATCATTAAGATAGAATTACAAAGGTCTTCCCAGGATAGAATCAAATCTAACCATATTAACAAAATCCATAGAGTTTAAGGCACCTATTCGGGGTTTTGATTGGAAAGAGATTCCAATTAAGTAATCGAGGGATTAATGCTATAATTTTGAGAAAGATTATAGCTCACAAAAAATTTTGGAGTCCAACCAAATTAGGTGATCCATTAATCATAAATTGAACCATAATAATAAAGATTAGGGGGATTCTACATCTGGGTCTTTCTTTTGTTGATTGTTGATTGTCCTTATTTTGCTTTGTTATTCGATTTAATTTAATTAGGTTATTTAGTTAGTCCTTCATTTGAATTCTCATTCGTTGTTTAGGCTAGATAATAAACCGAGAGCAATTACTAGTACTTACTAGTCTCTGTGGAAAAGATACTTGGTGCTCACTATAGACTATACTATAGAAACGATAGGTATACTTACATAAAGTATCTATAATAGAGTGCAGTATATATCAGCATGCTTTCTAGTCCAACTCCAATTTCAACACTTTTTTACCATGTGGACGTCTGCATTACATCGACAGTGTCTGTCTAGAAGGCAAAGTACCACTATTGTGCTTTGTTTACTACAAGAATAACTCAAATGGACCGTTAAGTTGTTTCATCATTTGTTTGTTAATAATCAAAAATAGATGATTTAGAACCTATAAAGTCTTCAATTTTTTCTTTTGTGATAATAATTAAATGATGAGGAGTGGGGATAAAATAATTATGGACAATTAAAAACTCCCCCTTAATATGTGCCTATATGATTCATAATAAATTATGAGCTTCCTCTAAAGTGTGTGCACAGAAAGTGTGCGAAGATAGTAAATTGTGAGCTTATCACTTCACACTCATCATTTTACAATTATATATATTTAAGTATGGTTTGGAATGAAAGACTGACTGTAAAGAAGATTTGATTATTAATGATGGAACAATATAAGAAAAATTACTTGATAAATAAATAAGTTGATATCTGGTAAGTAAAAGGAAAACAACTATATAGAGTTCAAAATTACTCTAAATTTTTTAATTTAATTTTGGATATTGAATTTTGTGATCAATGGTTAGATTTGTAGAAATCATGCTTGAGAACTATTCTCAAGTTGCTATGCTAGTTTGAGAAATTCAAGTTATCTAATTTGGAGTCATTAAGGATAGACAGTAGATTCTTGTTTTCATGTTGCTTGACATTCTACAACATATGTAAAGAGAGTATAAGTTTTTGTTATTCATGTTACTAGCAAACCATAAAAACGCGAACCTTATTTTATTCGGTTGCTCGCATTATTTTATCTTACATCAACAACCCTCAATATTAATTCAAAAAATGCATTGAGAATTCTAGTGAGTTAGGATCCCATCTAATTATCTTAAATTTGAAGTAACTCAACAAGCCAAAGGTTATTTTGAGTAGATAGGTAAAAATCAACAATCACAACTCCTAAATAGTTGGATTATAAGCTCACATCATATGTGTTTCCCAACCCTTGCCACCAAATAACATAAAATTGAGGTAACTCAACAAATTATGTATTTTTGTTAAGTCGAACTCATTATTCAGAGATCAAGATCTCATAGTAAAACATGCTTAATATAAGGCAGCGTTGGAATAATCCAATAAGTCAGTATTGAACAAGAATTTTGATCTTTTACTATAATAATGAAAGGCAACTTAGAGTTTGTGACTTAATATTTTGATTGAAGGATTTTCATCAAATTAGCTAAATCTCATCGATGCATGCATTTAAAATATCAACATGTAATAAAAGATGCAAAACTATGGATGATTATGGACTTTTTACTAGACTAGCTTCCTTGAGTTAACAAGATACTAGATGGTTAAATCTTAGGAGTGTCTAACTCTTGAATCGCCTCCTTTGGTTACTGCTTAGTGCCATTTCCTTCATTCTTGTATGTTACACATGTAATTCTATCTAGACAATTTAAAAACTCAAGTTTATCCTTAACCTATATTATGTACATTAACATATTGTAGACACCAAATTTTGACACACCCCTCATTTTCCAACATTGGGGACCTTTTCCTACTATTTGGAGTTAAATCCTGATTTTTGGATAAAAATGAGAAAGTCAGCAATTTTGGAGGGCAGAATAGTAATTTTTTTAATTATAAATATTTTTCATTAGTTTTGGGGGGTTTAAATTCTTTTTTGTACTTTTATACACATTTTTAAATTTTTTGTGAATTTTTCGGATTACACTGATATTTTTCGCATATTTTGACAATATAAGGACAAAATAGTAATTTCACTTCTTGAATATTCTTTTCGCCATATTTGGGTCCCAAATTCATTTTTAGATTTTTAAGCATGTTTTTAAGTTTTCTAACTTTTTTCGGGGTGAATTGCTATTAACAAATTTATTATTTACATTTTTCTTAATTTTTTCTATTTTTGTGAGAGAAAATAGATTTTTAATGTTTTTGTAAGGGTAAAACTGTAATTTTGGTAATCAAGAGCGTTTTGGTTTTTTAGTCATTTCTTGGAAGATAAGTCATTTGTGTACTATAAATAGCCCATTTTTGGGATAAAAAGAAAAAAGGAGAAAAAATAAAGAAAGCCTAGAGAGAGTTTTAGTTTTTAGTTTTTTTAGTTTTATCTCTTACACCAAAAATTCCAAAAACACACACTTTTTTCTACATTTTTCTTCAAGTTTTCACCAAGAACACTTACAAGCTTTTGGTACATCTTCAAACCTACATCTAGAACACCTAGAACACACACTAGTGTATCTTCAAGCCTACACCTAGAACACACACTAGTACATCTTCAACCTACACCTAGAACACCAAGAACACACACTTCTTATTCACCTTCTCTCTCACACACCACACACACTTCACACACTTTTCTCTCACACACCACACACACTACACACATTCACATTCTCATCTCACACACTTCACACATTTCTCTCTCATACATTTCTTACACCTTCTCTTGCACACACCACACACCACACACACTACACACAAACAAAGATTTCCACAAACGGCACACTTCTTCACATACAATACACATACCATACACATTCACACACTCAATCACATAGTAAATTCACACACAGTCCCACAAGCTCACATACACCAAAAACACAATCACGCACTCACACACATTGTCTCACACACATTCACACATAATAGAGATAAACACACATCCACACATAGGGGTGAGCAAATTCGGTAAATACCGAATTACCGACCGAATTCGAATTGAATTTAGTAAATCGAATTCGGTAAATCGAATTCGGTAATTCGGTCGGTAATTCGGTAAATCTAAAAAAAATAAAATCGAAGTCGGTCGGTATTCGAAAATGCAAATTTTCAAATCGGTAATACCAATTTCGAATTCAATTCGGTAATTCGAATTCGGTATTAAAATACCGAATTCGAATTACCGAATTCGAATTCCTAAGGACCAATTATTAGTTGGGTTTTGTAGAAGCCCATTATAAATTATTATTATTCCTTGTTGAGTTGGGGAATTAAGACCTAATATTTTAAATCACTGGTCCAAATCCAAAACTATTCTACTCCACAGAGTGCACTCCTTTAGTCCGTCCATTTTTTCATTTTCACCACAAAAAACAAAAAAATCTAACCTCTCACAATTTCACATCCTATCCCCCCTGTCCCCTTTTTGGCCTCTCATCCTATTCAATCAAACCCTAATCCTTCAATCCTAATCTCTGATGCTCCATTCTTGTTCCCTTTTGGCCTTCCATTTTGCTTCTTATTTTGGAACTTGAGCTTGGTTGATGTGTCCTTCCCGTTCCCAGCCAAATTGCTTAACTCAACCAGAAGCTTCGCTAGACAGCCGACCCAGGAACTCAACTAGCTTTTCGTTTCTGTGTTTTGGATGGTTTATAACGTGGGCATACAGATCTGAGGTATTTCTGATAAGGCTACGCACTCAAGGATTTAAGATGACTTTCTTATCATTACAATTGGTGGGGCCTTCCTTTTGTTTGCTGGAATAGCTCAAAATTTGATTGTGGACCATTTTTGCTATGGGTTCCAGTCCGTTATAGGCTCAACTCTGATCAGGAGATTGACTGGCCCGAAAATTTTGCTTCATCCAACTAACCTTAAACCACTACTAACTAATTGTGTAATGATATTAGTATTCATTTTCTCACTCTCGAATATGTGCATTTAAATAGCACTAGATGTGATTTTCTTGAGATTTATTTTTCTTCATTACTGAGAAGATTGAGGAGATATGAAGGCACAAGATTGAAGCTGTTTATAGGTTTTAATTTAATATTGTGAATCTTAATTTATATTAGAGTTGTTATGCAAGTTGTATTTATTAATATCTTTACATGTATGGATGCATAAAATTTTTTTTCAATAATTTGGAAAGAAGTGATGGTGTAAAATGCGACTGTGATTGTATGAATGGTAGTGTCTAGTTGGTTGCTGCTACTGAGTTGGGTGATAAAGACAGAGACACCATGTGCAACGTTTGTGCAAGGGAATGTGCTTTTTTTCTTTTTTTTTTCTCTGAATTCGGTTACCGAACTCAATTACCGATTTACTGAATTGAATTCGGTATCGAATTCGGATCGGTAATAATTGAAATCGAAATCGAAATCGAAATCGAAATCGGTCGGTAAAATTGAAAAAAAAATACCGAATTGACCGATTTCAACCTACCGAATTACCGAAATACCGACCAAATCTCACCCCTATCCACACACAACAGAAACAAGCAGATAAACCACACACAATCAGGCACATAGATACACGCACAATCAGTCACAGAAATATACACACAATCTAAAGGCCTGTTTCCTCCTCCTCTCTCCTTACCAATTCCACTATCACAACCAGAGTAACCCAACGTTTCTCCTTCCCCAACTGCCAAGAAAACAGAGTCTTTCAACCATTCTCAAAACAACCAGCAACTATCGGAACACCACCCACCATTAGCAACAACCCCCAATTTCACAAATCGAAGTTCCAATTATGCAATTCACACCATAGCCAACTAGACCACCCAATACAACCACTAATTCCCTACCAATTGAGGCCACAATAGCCAGCAAAAAATCAAACCCAATCCGAACAAACACTTCAATAATCACCTCACGCCACACCACAATTAGCCCACAAATCTCAACAAATAACCACTTTCAGCCAAAATCACCACCAAACTACCTCACCGTTACTCTCTCCATCAAAGCCTCATCCTCCCGCCGCTAGTCACAACCACCCGAAGCCCCTAACCACCACTCCTCCTCATCTGACCAACCCCCTTAGACACATCCAATTAACAGTTCCAACAACTGGAGTTCCATTCTCAACCAGCACTCATCACCACACAAGCATCCGACTAGCAAGAACCACCGTCAGCCACCCATCAATAAAAAAAAAACCACGAAACCAGTCTAAAAACCCATCGAAACAGCACCAAAGTCAACACCAATAGCCCGTTAAACCGCTACACGTTCAATCACAACCATCACTACCTATTCACCATCTCCTATCACCAAGAACTAGCCAACATCACCCATCGATCGGCGACCCACCACCATCACCGAATCCCCTTCTTCAAATACAGGTGTGCTTCTTTTTTTCTGTTTTTTTCTCTTTTACTTTCTTTTAATTTTGTTCAAATTAACTTTTGATCTGAAATATTCTTTGAGCTTTATTGCAGTGTCTGCTTGAGAAATTTAATCTTGACTTGGTGAATTTGGGCTTTTGGTGGAGAGTTAGAGACCTTGATTGAAATAAAAGAAATCGATTATGTTGCTTGGTGGGTAATTAAACCACAGAGTGCAAAAAGAGACAGTTAGAAATCTAGAGAGGTAGAGAGACGAAGGAAAGAGAGAAGAGAAATCAGAAAAAGTAGAGGCGAGGATAGAACAGAACGGAGAAGGACAGAACAGAGTGAGAAGAGGGAGTAGGAGAGAAAGAGAAAGGAAGATCAAAGGGGGAAGAAAGAGGTTGAAGAAGAAAAATGGAAAAAAGGGAACAGAGGAAAAATGAAAATAGGGGGACAGAGAGTGAAAGAGAAGACTGAAGAAGAGAGGAGAGAAAAACCAAAAGAACAGAGAAAATTGGTTCAAGCAGAGAGAAGAGAGAGAGAGAGAGAGAGAGAGAGAGAGAGAGAGAGAGAAAATCGGTTAAACAATATATAGAAAGAAGAAAACGTGAGAGAGGAAAGAATGAGAAATAGAATAGAGGGGAAAGAAAAATATACAAGGGGGCTAGAAGAAAAAGGGGAACATAAGAAAAAGGAAAAATGGAAATAGGTGTTTTTAGTTATTTCCCCTTAATCAATAACTAAATATGCGATTCCCTTTTTAGTTTTGGATTTAGTCAGCTTCCATTTTTGGTTTAGCTAATCTAATTTGTTTGGTAATTCTTTAATTATTTTTAGTCTTTATTTGTGGTTGAATTTTACAATTTAGTCCTTATCCTTTGTAGATTGAAGCCTCACATTTCATAGTCTTTCAATAAGGTCATGTATTTTTGCATTATTCCCCATTAACTTTGCTGAAATTTACGTCTTTTATACACCCTTGTTTTGCTGGAATTTTTTAGTTTTTACCCCATGTTTGTTGAAATCTATAATTTGGTCCTCTAATTTGTTCATATTTGTGTTTTGTGCCCCTAATTTGATGATATTTACAATTGTTGACCCCTTGAATTTGATAAATCGGCATTATTAGTTCCATTTGTTCTTGAATTTGTATATTTGCCTTTAAGATTGCTTGAATTTTCATTTTTACCCCTTTGCTTGTTAGAATTTACGATTTTGCCCCTAATTCCTGTGAAGTTGCGATTTGCCCCTTTAGTTGCTAGATTTTACATTTTTTTTACCCAATTCATCAATACTTGCATATTTTAGGCATTATTTATTTACATAGTGATACCTTAACTTGTTTGTTCATCTTGATTAGTATTTAAACCAGGTCTTCAAAGGGAGGTAATTTCATTACCTTTTAATTGCTTTTTATATGCTCTTCGGTGCTTTTATATGTTTTACGTGATGTTTTTATTTTACTACTTTTGAGTATTCATTATTTTATCAATTTGATTTAATTCTATTTTTTAATTATTCTAGAAATATAATAGATGGCTAGGTTTTTACTATTTTTGGAAGTTTTGTATTTAGCTAGTCAATGTAATAGCTAGATAATATTTCTCATATTTTTAGTAAAAATTTCGTATTTAGGTAGCAAATGTAATAGATAGTCGTTTTACTTTTCTCCCTCAAATTGTAAATCAAATTCTTCAGTGTAATAGTTAGGGCTTATTTGCTTTTATGTGCTTATGTGCTTATATATTGTAGTGCTTTCTTTAGGATTTGCATCTAGATATTATGTTTACGTATTATGTGCTCCTACGTACTCTTATTTGTCTTTGTATGTCTATTTGCTTTTGATTAATGCTTCATTATATTTTTATTTTTTATTTATGCTTTATGAATTTTTTGTTATTCCGTCACCACACTAGTCCAACGCTAGTTGTGGCTTTTCTCATTTTCTTGCTAGTTCAACGCTAGTGGGAATCTCTAGAAAGGGTTAGTCCAACGCTAGACCCTTAGACTTTTTTAGTGATAGTTTCACTCGTGTGCATTTCATATCATTTCACACACTAATTTTTTTAGGAATTTTTCATTTTTGCATGATTTTTGTATATTTTATTATCTATCTATCTATTTTTACAAATACTCAGTGTGTGAAACTAGATTGCATTACACATAGAATTTAGGTCATTTGTGTGCTCTAACTAGAAATAGTCGCCTACTTACGTGGGAAGCGGTGGATTAATAAACCGTTCCCCCCTCCGTAAGTAGAAAAAGTCAAAGTCACAAATTATTAGTTCCTCGTACCTATTATGTTGCATCCCCACTTTTTTGGATACTTACTATCTATAATATTTTCCTTTTCTTTTTGCATTTCATTTTGCATTCACACTCGTTACTCCCTCGAGGTTTCGACTCGGGTTTCGTAATTAATGCGATAATTTCGACCAGGTCTCGACAGAACATTTTGACCCTCCCGATACCACATTTAGATTTAAGATTTGCATACATTTAGACACATCCGAACGCGATAGAACTTAGGGTTGATTTAGGAAATTTTGATTAAATCTTGCAACTAGCCTCGACTAGGTGGAAAGGGTGCCTTAGGCGCAAGTCTTTGCCTTCCTTTTCTTCAAATGTGACTCTCGGACTTTTTTCTCTCGTTTTCGTAGACCGGAGTCGAAAAAGGGTTTTTCAAACATTTTTCTAAAATTTTTATTTATTTTGTTTTGCTAAGCAATTTTTCGGGTGACTTGGTACACTCTAACTCCATACCAAGTGATGACTCCATTTTAAAATAAAACCTTTTTTCAAAATTAGTTGGCCAAAACTGTCGCATTTTAGTTCCGGCCTTATTTTCTTTTAAAATACCATTTTTCCTAAAAATACACTTTTTCATTAAAAACTCGATTTTCATCACACACGCGTTTTTTTCCAAAGCTTTTCTTTTCGAAATGGGTCACCAGACCGGACCACCTTTTCGGGATGCAACAATCACGACTCCACTAGTACCTTATCGATTTCGGACAAAACACATATTGATCAAGAAACCTCAATTTACATTCAAGGAGAGTGAGGTGAGAAATAATTACATTAGAATAAATAGAAAAACAATTACATTAGAATAAATAGAAAGACAGGGCACTTAGGCTCCTATTTAAAAAATATTGATACAAGCCAACAAAAAATAATCATTTATTTAACCATACACAATCACATTGGTCTTATAGTCCATAATCACCACTATACCATCATATAACTTAGTGTTTGAATTAAATGAAAGCATAAAAATTATTTAAATCCATCATAAATCATATGGCACTTTATTCTAATCACATTAGAATTATATCCTTGGAATGTTTGTATCCAAAAACAAAACCTTGTTCTTAGAAAATTAGGGTTTTGGAAACTAGGATTGTCAAAAACTAAGGTTTCCAAAAATTAAACTTTTTAATTTCCAAGTCTCACTTAAAATAGATAGTTTCTAATTTGACAAAATATTTTTTAAATATTAATCACATTAAAATAATTAAAATATTTGCTGGTTTAATAGAAAATTGTAGATTTTAATCAAATGAAAAGTCTACACGAAAGTTTTATTAGGGTTTCAAACTTACTTTTCATGTTTAACACTTAAGCATGGAAAGTTATTTCTATAAACTATAGACACCAAAATTTGACATATCGATTAGATTTTGTAATATTTATGGGCACTTTTTAATTTTTTAAAGGGTCAATAATGAATTTAGTGACATAAAAATCAAGTGCAAAATGGTAATTTTGACTTGTACATACCTTTTTCTTTCATTTTGGTGTCTAACTCATTTTTTTATACTTTTGACATTTTTCTTAATTTTTAGTGGTCTTAGAGGTCATTTTTGTATTTTTTTTAGAATGTTCGTTATTGAATAACACGCTGTCTGGTTGACTTAGTCGTTAGAGTTTTCATTTTTACATTTTTAATACATTTAAAAAAAGAGAAAAAAGAAAAAGAAAAGGGAGAAAATTTTTGGCAAGAATTGGCCCGATGGAAAAGGCTTGAAAGGCCTAATCATCGAGTTCGTTCTCATTTGTGTGAATAGGGTTTTATTTTTATTTTATTTTATTTTATTTTGGACTTTAACTTTTGTAAGTTTTTAGAGTTTTTTGTTGTCTAGTATAAAAGATACAACCTGGGGCATCACAGGGTACATAGACAATTCACACAATCTTCAAGTACTTTTAGACTTACGTAGCAGACACTTCCCCCCCCCCAACCGAGACACCCGTACACACGCACCTACACATACACACACCGTCACACACTTTTGCACAACCAATTCAGCACTACCTAAAACACACACACCCAATGCTTCATCTACTCCAATAGATCGAATCCACCACAAAGGCTCCACAGATAATCCATCGTCTTCCTCCTCCATAACATCCATTGAACTATCACCACAGTGCCACCACCTCAACTACCAGGGCTAAACCAAACCACCCTCTCTACCCAATTTACAACCACCACACCATCACTAAACACCAAATCTTCGCCACCGTCACTAACCACCGTTCGTCACCATCTACCAACAAACACCATGAAGCTCCACATCCAAACTATCGTCAATATCCATCCGCCACTGCCTTCTTTTCCGTCACACCACTACTACACAACCAAAATCCAAATTTCAGATGAAACTCCTACAAACCACCACTGTGTAATTGCCTAATTCAAACGCCACTACCCTTCCATTGGACTACCATGAACTGAACCAAATAGCCCCCAAACAACCTACAAAACCACCCAATACAGCCCCCCAATTCACCATTTGAAACACCCACCAAAGTAACCTAATTCACTGCCAACGAACCACTACAACTCGGCAATCATAGCAGTCCAAGCTATTACCGCAACTCTCACCATCAACCACCAATAACAACCTCAAAACCAACCCAAAACACCATCTATCAGCCACCAAATCGCAGCCCAAAACTAGCCAGCAAAAAGTCCATAACCACCACTTTCCAATGCTCAAAACTAGCCCCAAAACACCACCCATTAGCCACCAAAAACACCCAAACTACCAACCCATAACTGCTACTTTCCAATGCTCAAAACTAGCCAGGCCGTCAAAGTAGCCCCCAAACAGCTATATCATCACTACAATTCTAGCTGAACAACAATAGCTAGCTACCACAGTCGAATCTCCATCTTCATCACCATCTGAATCAAGTAAGAAAATTTCCAGCCTCTCTTCAGTTATTATGCATGTAGCACATAATAGATGAAATCTTATGGATGTTTAATTGTTTTAGTTATGGAGTCTCTTACGGATTGGAAGGATTTGAGATTTAAATCTTGATTAGTGTTTTGAAAATTAGAATTATAGATTTTTAGGAATTATTGATTGATAAAGACAATTTGGGGGTGGAGTTTTATTGTTCGTTTTGTAGTTAATTAATTTAATAAAAAAGTATGGAAGGTAGTGAGCAGTAACCTTAGGTTACTGTTCATAGTTTCTACACAAGTTGCATTTTTGGTCTTTATTGTTTTGCTATTCTTAACTTGGATCCTAAAACTTTAGTAATCTTTATTGTTTGATTTTGACTCCTTTGAACATTTTTATATCTTCATTTTTTTTATTCCTGAAATTTTTATTCTATTTTGGTTTCTTCATAATTTCATTTCGCCCTTAATTCTTTGCACCCTTTAACTTGTTTTATTTTACATTTTTTCCCCATAGACTTGCTAAAATTTGTAATTTTGCCCCTTTGGCTTGCAATAAACTACATTTTGCCCCTACATTTGCTTGAATTTACAATTGGGTCCCTAAGCTTGCTTGAATTTTCATTTTACCACTTAGTTTGTTAGGATTTATAACTTTTGGCCTCTTAATTTGCTAAGATCTACATTTTACCCCTAATTTGTTGGTATTTACATATTTTATGCTTTATTTATTTAAATCGTGGTAGTTTGATGTGTTTAGTTGTTTTGTTAGTATTTGTACCAAGTGTTACCAAAGGAGGTATTTCTACTATCCTTTGATTCTGCTTATGTGCTCCTACGCGTTTTCTTTATGTGCTTTATTGTTTATTTATTGATTTTGAGAATTTATTTATTTTAGTGATTATTTATTTATTCAATTTTAATTTCACAATTATTTGGAAGAATGTGATAAATAAATTTTATAAAATTTTCTTTTATTTACTAAAATTTGTATTTAAATAATCAATGTAACAGATATATGATGTTTTTTCTTATTTGGAAAATTTTGTATTTAGTTAGGCAAGTGTAATAGATAGGCTAGATAAAGTATTTCATTTTATTTTATTTTTCCCATTTAGATTGTAGTTAGGATCCCTAATGTAATAGATAGGGCTTGAGTGCTATGTGTCACATTTCTTAGGACTTTGCATCTAAAATATTATGCTTATGTGTTATATGCTCCTATGTGATTTATGTGTTCTTATGTAATTATTTACTTTTATTATGCTTTTATTCATGACGTCATCACATTAGTTCAATTAGCTATTAAATGACTTGTTTTTGGTAATAGATGCACATTACCATATGTAAATTCAGATGCAAATGAGTGATTTATAGAAAATGAGTTAGTCCAATGCTAGACCTGTAGGTCCCTCACGCATAGTTTCATCATTTGTCTGTAGTTCATCTCACTTACATGTATTTTTTTATTTTTAGATTATTTTCTCATTTGCATGTTATTTTTTCTTATATTATCCCTTATCCTCGTATATGTATAATGCACAACATTAAAATTGCATTTCATATAAAATTTTAAGGTTGATAGGTCATTTGCCTATTTAGATTACGAAATGTCACCTTTTGAACACAAGAAACGGGGGAGTAGGTTTTCATAGCCTTGGCATGCTATTTATCCTCTATAAGAAGGAAATTCATGTCACGATCTTTGTCTCTTGTACCTATTATGTTATATACCTTTTTCTTTAGTCACTTATATCTATATAAATTATATTTTCATTTTATTTCTATTTTTTCTTTTGAGTTTCACTTTGCATAACTCATGACGTCTTCGAGGTTTGTTTTTGGGTTTCGCAATTAATGTTGCCCCTCTCAACATCCCTTTTAGGTCTAGGTTTGCATTAATGTAGCACATCCAAATGTGGTAAATTTTAGGATTACATTAGGAAAACTTGATTAAGCCTAACAACTAACCTCGGCTAGGTTGAAAGAGTGCCTTTGGTGTGAATCTTTACCTTTTCTTTCTTCAACCATGATTCCCGAACTTATTTATTCTTGTTTTAAAAAATCTAGAGTCGTCTAAAAAAGGTTTTCTCACTTTTCTTACTTTTTCATAAAAATGTTTTTTAAAAAGGTTTTGCTCTTGTTTCTCGTACTTTTTTTCCCATTAAACATTTTTTGGTGACTTAGTACACCAAAACTCAATATCAAGTGATGACTTTCATTTTCATAAAAACTCTTTTTAGACTCTATTTTTTAGCCCAAACCATCACAATTTCAAAGTCTCATTTTAGGTTATTTTACTTTTGCTTTGTTTTAAAAATAAAAAATTATTTTCTAAAAAACATTTTACAAAGACCACTTCTTTTTCCACTTTCTCCTCCCTTTTGAAAATGGGAGACAAGAATGGACTCAACGACTGGGCCTTTCACACTACAAGAAAATTGACTTTTTGTGACAACAAAAGGTCATCACAGAAGCCCAAAAAGTCGTCACTATAATCTACAGTGACAACTTTTTTCTGCTGTCACAAGGTTGTCACAAATTCTATGTCACAAAAGGCTCATTGTGACAACCTCAAAAAGTCGTCACAGAAGCATAGTCATCAGTGACGAGCAAAAGTTGTCACAAACTATCGTCAGAAAAACATAGTCATCAGTGACTGAGCAAAAGTCGTCACAAATTTTTAACAGTTTGTGACGACTTTTCTTGTCACAAATTCACTTCCAATTTTGTCATTAATATAAGAGAAGTCGTCACAAATATTGCTCAACAGTGACGACTTGTTGTTGTCACTGTAGTCGTGTTCATTAGTGACAAGAATGCTTGTCACTGATGAAATTTGCACTTAGTGACAACTATTAGTAGCTTGTCACAGAAACATGGCATTAGTGACGACATTAATAGTGTTGTCACAGAACCTTGACACTAGTGAAATTTGCACTTTAGTGATAACATTAATGATGTTGTCACAGAAGGTTTGCATCAGTGACAACACTAGTAGTGTTGTCACAGAAACATGCCATTAGTGAAATTTGTACTTAGTGACAACATTAGCAATGTTGTCACAGAAGCATAGCATCAGTGACAACATTTGTAGTATTATCACAGAAGTATGGCATTAGTAAAGTTTGCACTTAGTGACAATATTAGCAAAGTTATCACAGAAGCATGGCATTAGTGATGAGATTAATTATGTTGTCACAAAAGCATAGTATCAGTGACAAGAATTGTTGTCACTAGTGGAACTTTTTGTTGTTCAAGAGTTATTTTGTGATGATTTCTTGCCACTTGTTCACCTGTACTTTTTTTATTTATAATACAAAAATTGTCACAAATATGAACTCAACAGTAATACAAAAAATTATAGCTCGATTAATGCCGCAGTGAATAGTGATAAACGTGCAAAACTTTCAAATAGATATAGATTTGTTCATAAACATTTGCAAATCCATCAAAATATACACGAACCATAATATTTACAAAATTGACATCAATTTAAGTACTAGTGTTATTATCCACCTTAAATCCAAAAGGATGTACTACATTTAAGGTGAAAAACAAAATATAAAACAGCTATCTTCTCAAATTGATGCCATCTTCAAATTTGCATCCAAAAGGCAGCTTTCTAACAGCATTGCACTGCAATTTAAATGCAATACGAAGGGTGAGAAAATAAACAAAAAAAAGCTACACAAAAAATATGAAGAACACAAATAAGCAACAAAACAACTTAAATACAAATACATATCATAAACTCCTCAAAGGGTGCACCAGTTTGGTTGTACCCTTTTCTTACGAACATCAAGTGAATGTGATGAAGCTCATTGTTCCACTTATTGATATTTCTATTGCAAATACAGACAACCATAATAATTCCACCTTTTTCAAAGAAGCAAACCAACAAGTAGGGATCTCTAACCAAAGAAGTTCAAAAGACTAATTATCACTATAAACACATTTTCCAGCATCCCAAGTCAATGCAATCCTCAAAAACACCCAACAAAGAGCAGCCAACTGATGGAAATCTAAAATGGGCATTCATAGCATTAACAAACACAAGTCCAAATCTAAGCTAAGATTTTGCTTTCCAACTCCAACTACCCTGCTTTGTTGAAAATCCCTTAACCAGATGATAACAACAAAAGGGTTGTACTTGCAAAGAGAGTACAAGTACATAGAATACTAAAAAATCTAAATGAAAAATTAAATGTGATAATTGTTGTGCTAGTATTAGTTATAGAATATTTTTCACATCCTGTTTCTGAAAAATATCATATTTTTCTTTGGAAAAATATACTTATGGACATACATTTATACACCAGTACTATAAAGCAAGTGCACTTTTGGCTGCAGTATCATAGTTTTGAGTTTTTTTAATGTTCCTACAATAAAATTGAACTTTAAAGCCACACAGTGATAAATATGTAAAACTCAACAAAAGGAAGGAGCCTACATAACTGCTTCATCTCTATTGATATAGGCAAATGCTTTTCAATTTTTCCCTTCAGTAGAAGATCAATCATTATATTCTCTATAACTATTATTATTCTTGCTCAGAATCTTTTCTTCATTCTAAATCCAAGTCAACATCTGCCTCAAGACCCAATATGTAAAGATTTTTTGTCCTCTTATGTAACTTCATGATCACCCTAATGGAAAGATTGTTTTTTTTTTTACCAGCTACATGCTTGAAATCTTATATTATTGCTAACAAGTAGTTAGAAAAGTAACTTATAAAGATAACAGCTTTATAATTTGTTGGACCTTGTGAGATCCAAAATGTAGTCCATATGCAAAGTCAAGAAAACATTTATTTTATGAACTTAAAGAACATAGAAAAAAGAGAGAAAAAATGAAATTGCTTTATTAAAACCGTGCAGAACATAAAGGTATGGTATATACCTTTTCCAAATAATCTGGCTTCAAATGTCCCCATGAATTTCTTCCACTTCCATAGCTAGGAAGATTTAGAGCAACTACAGATCTAACACTACAAAAAACAAATAAGATGGGACACCAAGCACATGGGAAAAAAAAAAGCCACAAATTTCTGTGGTTCAAGGTTTTATATTTTGATTTTCATTAATACTGTACAATTATGATTAAGATTGGAAACGGCAAGCTATAGTTAGGAATAAAAAATAAAAATGTCAAATCATAATTGGAGGGAATTGACTTACTTCACACACTGACCCTGCTATGAATAATGTCCACTATAAAATCTTCTATTTTAAATGCCTTCTTCCGACTGCCAAAATTTTTTGATTTGCTGACTTAATACTCAAGATGATAATACAACTTGCGTGTGACAAAATTGTTTAGTACTTTGTGGATGTTGCTTGTATCGAAACCGAGTTCTGCATGTTGCAAGTACTTTTGCTTACTGGGTCACTCTCAGAAACTAGGACTATTCATGACCAAAGCATGTAAACTTTTTTTAGCCAATCCTCAAGTAGGCTTGTCAAGAAAACCTTCCATATACTTTACGTGAATTTTTCAATGGTAAAACAAAATAGTTGGTTCAACTTCCAAAGAGATCATTGAACTGCAACCAATCTTTAAGAAAAACACTAAGATGAAGTCAACATTCTTGTTTATCGGATCAAGTCAACATTTTTGTTTTTGCTCAACATTCTTTCCAATAAAAGGATTATGATGCACATCAAAATTTTGAAGCAAGTGGCAAAGAACATTTTGCATTTTTCAGAAGCTAAAACTAATATATTACATGAAAAATGTTCGTATAAAAATACTAACAATAAAGTTTTTGTAAGCTTCTTCATATTCCATTTAAAGAAGTCCTAAACATAATTAGTTAACTCACCAAAGATTAAATTTGTTTTCTAGTTGTCTTGGTACTTAGTTTGACAAATAGTTTCCAGCAGTGGGACGCTGAAATAATTGCTCTTACAACCTAATCTTGCAAAGCCTATTGTTATTTTTCTACCACTTGTCTTCTAAGATATGGTTTTACCCTTCTAACTAGATTAAATATGGTTGTTCCTGAACTTTTATTGTTGATAAATAAACATTTATGATACTGCTACATATTCTCGTAGCTTTTGAGGTTATACATCATTTGAGAATGATGGGTCCAAAACATCCCAAGTGCATAAGCAAATAAATAGTGAAAGAATAACATCTAATGATAAGTTAAATAGCTCAAATGCTTAATTTTCTAAACTATCCTAACCGTAATATGTGAACTTATCATACTTGTTAGATGCTGAAAAATAAACCACCAGTTTAGAAGGGAAAAAAAGAACTTCTTTTGAATATGCTTAAGAGAGAAACAAAAGGAAATTTTGGAGTATCCATAGCTTCAATAGTTAATTATGTTAGAAAATATACTAATTTTTGTATTCCCAACAATGAGATTCGCAGTCCATGACACTATACCACAAACTGTTTAGATTTCTTCCAACTTGATCTACTTATTCTTTTGAAAAGAAATAATTGCGAAAGGTTAAAAAAGAAAGGCAGCCAAAAGGATATTTTCCATCACATACCAGAATCTTAATTATCAGTACAAATAGTAAAGAAAGCACAAAAACGTCTAGTTCCATGCATTGCTAACTCAAAAATCAACAGATAAATCTGGTGGTTGATAGTTTAGACTAAGTGGACAATAAACTAAAGTAGACAATAAACTATTTCAGAGTCTCAAAAATCTTCTCAACTACATACTCCTAAAACAATAATTAAAACAATAAAATTGTATTAGGAAAAGTTTTGTACCACATGCTAGGAAGAACTCTTGAAAAAAAGTCCAAGATCTATCTAGAATATCCCGCCTAAAAAGTAGACTTTATCTTCCACAAGACAGTTTAATAAGCTATAGCCAAGGCTTTTGAGATCCCTGCAAGTTAATCATAGAAAAATTACTACAAATCAAAGGAATGCAACTACTATGATAAACATAGTAATATGATCTATATGTATATGATGATGTGAGACACCATGCATAACTAAGATAAGATGGACTTAAATTTACTTGTGATACCTCGTAAACAAAACTCTTATTATGGAAATGTATGCACTGTAAATTAAAACTCATCTAACTCTTAAGGACAACTTCAGCCAGCAGATGTACCCATAACTAAATGTTTGCATGGCTGGCTAGTTATTTGATTCATGTGCAATAAACGTGCTACAACACAAGTAATATGCTTAAATCATACATAGCAACACTAATTGGAATTAGGATTCTTTTTGGATACCATTTACTCCTATCAAAGATTAGATGCATTCTCAGTTTTCACTTATCACTTATCACTTGATAATTGATACCTTTCTAGGATTCAGGCCCACCTGCTCATTTCATCTAATTCTCGAATATCCAAAGGACCAAACAGCTACTTCTCCATGTCTAGCCTATCTTGTCTAGCTAGCTTTTTGAATTTTATATAATATTGCTTGCAAATCATATATAGCATTACTATTACTATTACTATTATTGTCCTAAATTATGCTATCATGATCACCTTGTTTTTGGAGAGGCTAGCTAACTAGCTAGCTGCAATAATGTTGGAAGAAACTCTACGATGTGTTTCCTTCGATTTAATTGATTATACCTTTATATGAAATGAGACAGAAGTAATAGTAATGCTCCCCGAATCAGGTACTCTAAAAAGGACTCGAATTTTGACGCACTACAACTCTACACGAGCAAGTTATTGAACTAGTACAACATAATTCATTGTCAATCGTCATTCGATAGAGCTACTGATTATCACACTCTTTGAACAACTTGAGATTGGAAACAGAAATTTGCCTATGAGAAAAGTTTCCATAGGAAGTTTCATTGTTGCAGGTGGATACGATAGAGAAGAAAGGGAACAAATTTAACTGGCCATAGTGAAGCTTATCTTGTTGCAATTGGACTATTGTTCTTGGCTAACCCAAATATACAAATCTTACTAATGCAATTGTAAACTGATCAGAAATCAAACAAATTTAGTAAAATAAATAAATAAATATAATGACGAAAGGAACATGGCTGCCCAAGTACAAAAGCCACCAGAAAACAACATTCAAACTCCATATCATTATAAGTGGTAAACTCCATATCATTGTAAGTAGTACTGTTCCCTAGCAATTTACATCAACTTAAGGTTAGAAGCTACAGACTAAGAAGAATGGGATTATGGCACACAGACAAGTAACCAGAATAAAGAGAAGAAAAGGAAAAGCCTGGTCTCTGGTCCATGCTACTTTTCTACTGATTTGTGCCTATCTAACAACAGTTATAAAGTAGCATGTCATCTACTTACATTCCCGACTACCAGTTTACATTTAGATAGAAGTAAAGAAAATTCTTAACTACGTGTTTACCTTCTCGATCAAAACTAAAAGGAAAAAATCTTGCCAATAAAAATTCACTAATTTGTCTTGGCTGATAGCATAAGAGATCAGACCAGGACACATAGCAAACAATGAATAAAGACGGAAACACAAGTACTTTGGGCCACAATCTGCCCATTGGAAGACTAATGCGTTGCTTTTCGCTTGACACTGCCTGAAGATATTTAGATCACTGACAGAAACACTGTTCCTGGATTTTCCAAAGCTGATGACTTAAAACTCAAGAAACTTTCAATTAAAGTTTCTAAAAGACTTAGGAACATGCACTAAAGGCCTAGTTGACAATTTAGTAGTATATAAACAAAAGAGAAAGTCACATGGGTGCATATATATGGAAGAATCCTATCATGGATATTGATTGTCATAAATGAAGAAAGCAAATTTTGATGCATAAGAAAAACATCAATTAATTAAAAGTCAAAGGCTAAAAACTTGAGCCAATCACATGGTCGGTAGTTAACTGCATTTGGACGAACTAAACATCCTTGCTCTTTCCAATGCACCCTATAATTCTTCCCTTAATGGGGTATGGATCACCTGCAAGTAAGATTGCTTCAAATCTAACTGTTTCCTTCAATTTTATATGGAGTTAAAGTCCAACCCCTTCACTCCATGCCTATATATACCGCACCAAGTCGCGTATCTTAGCCATCCTGAGCAAGAAATAGCAGAGATGGAAATTCCTGTGATTGACTTCAAGAAGCTTGATGGTCAGAGCAGGAACAAAACAGTAGCTCTTCTCCACCAAGCTTGTGAGAAATGGGGCTTCTTTATGGTAACAAATTTTTTCATTTTGACTATATGAACACATGAAATTCTTGTCCAAAATATAACATCCAAATTCTTGCAGATTGAGAACCATAACATTGACAGAGAATTGATGGAGAAAGTGAAGGCATTGGTGAATCAACACTACGAACAAAACATGAAGGATAGATTTCATAACTCAGAGGTAGTAAAGAGCTTAGAGGATAAGAAAATCACCAGAAACATTGACTGGGAAAGTGCCTTTTTCATCTGGCATCGACCAGAGTCCAACATCAACGAGATTGCGAATCTCTCAATGGACTTTCAGTAAGTCCTCATCACAATGTGCTTCCAGCTTTGAAAATCAATGATGAGGCTTTAAGATATACAGTTCTGACAACAGTATCTTGCAACCATCAGAACAATTAAAAATTATTGGATGGAAAAACCAATAATAATTATGATGCTCAAAACTTTACCTATGCGTGAAATTTTTCTAACAAATAAAATTATCCACGAAAATAACCCCTAAAAAAATTATTCATCAACTGGGTCTTTTAACCCCTAATGTTACTTGGAATTGTTCCTAAACTTGATGCCACTTTCATGAGAGTGGAGAGACAAGCTAAATTTGGACAATTTCAGTGGGATTGGAGTGGGTTTTGAGTGGAAAAGCTAGGAGTTTATATAGAAATAGTGCCAGTAGAGAGAACGAGTGAGTGCCCTTCTCTACTAGACGAAATCATCTTCTTCAATTTTCTCGCCTTACAGCTGATCGGAAGCTTTGCTTGAATTTCTGGTGAGAAAGAAAGAAGATATAGCGTAGAAGATGGACAGAGAGAGGGGAGAAGATTTTGTCTAAATTTGGCTAAGTGTTTTCCCACCTAAACACCATCTAAAATTTTGTCCAAGTTTTTGTGTCCCTCTTTTAATTTCTTGCAACTATTTAGTCCCTCTCTTTCCTCATGTATTTTTCTTTTTTTTTTCCTCATCTATATGTGATTAAGCTTTTCTATTATTTGAAGTTTTCTTTCCTTTTTCTACAAATTATATTAAAATCATCTATTTATAACCTCATATACTAGCTAATCCTTGGCCCTTGCCCTTCCCTCCACCACAGACCTCAAATTTTTTTTCCAATTTTTCTCTTTTTTTTTTCTTTTTTTTCCTATTTTTCTCCTTTTCTTTTCCAATTTTTCTCTTTTTTTTTCACAAAAATATGGGGCCAGGTCATAATTCAAGTCATACTACAAAATTCAATCACTCAACAAAAAAAATATTTTTATGATTAAAAAATTATTTTAATGAAAATTTTTTTTGGTACTCATTTTATGGTTATATCAATTATGTACAAGTGACATTTTGATGATCACTTTAGTTGATCAAATAATCAAAATAATTTGCTAATACATGTATTGAACCTATTTGGTACAATATACTGGTTCATTAATAGTAAACAATGTAATTAAGGATGACAATTTATCCGTATTGGATCAACATATTAACAACACAATTGGAAATGGATCAGGTTGGGTCATGTGGGTTGACACGTAACCACACAAAGGGTACATACACGCACACATATATACATACATAGACACACACACACACACAGAAATATCAAGTGCATTTTATATGAAATATCAATGATGGCACTCATTCCAGCATAAGATCAGTGACAATGTTTTTAAATTTTTGTAATGGTTAACTGTCTCTTTACATTGTTCTTAGGATTATGGTTAACAATCATAACTTCTTTTTCTCGTTTTACGATCCATGCTTGACAGTCACTGTGCTCATTCCCCCTCCCACTTCTACCTTACGATCCATAGTCATTAATTTATTCATCTCATTGTAGTACACCTAGATCGGCTACATAAACTCTTGGAGTTTGTGAGTGAAGCCTCAGAAGCCAAAGTCACTGTACTCCTCATACGATTAAGCTTACTAACTAATTTCAATTTTAATTCTCCATAGATTGTTGGTATCTATTAAGTACAAAAAGTAAGTAAGTAAGTTAATAGTTCTTTTTCTAAAAATTTAAAAATTGACCTTTTGATTCAATATTTAGTAAAACATAATTTTCTTATTATTTATAATACATTAAGTAGTCATGCTTAATTTATGTTCAAAACTTTATAATTTATTTGATTACAATTCAATAATTAGTGTCAGTATGAGCATAATAATCGTGTAAATTGTAATGATTTTGTTTATGGTGCTTTATCTTGTGAAGTAGCTACGGGCTTATTTTCTCTTGTCGTGGGGCTAAATTGCAAAACAAAGGGTGTCATATTACAATTAATGAAATTATTTTATCATATATGGGGCCCAATTGCAAAAGATAGGTATCCTACAATAGACATAATGAAATTGGTTTATCACATATGTCCTAACTTGGAAAACACAAGATACCATAGTAGGATTAACGAAATTGGTGTATTATATTTGATAAATTGCAAAAATCAAGATCGCATGGTGGAATTAATGAACATATCCTTTAGACATTAACAACTACTTGTCGTCATTGAAATGTGTCAATTGTTACTACTAAACCATGGTATCACTAACGACCAATTTACTTGAACTCATCTGGGACGACACCAATGTCGTCATTAAAGTGACTCAATTGTGACGACATGCACGTGTTGTCACTAATAAAAGTCCACTTGAGCTCATTTGTGATGACACCAAATGTCGTCACTAAAGTGTGTCAACAGTGACAACTACAATGTTGTCATTGATGACCAGCCAATTTAAACTCATCTGTGATGACACCAATGTCATCACTGAAGTGATTCAACTGTGACGACATACACGTGTTGTCACTAATAACCAGTCCATTTGAACTTATTTGTGACGACACCAAATGTCGTCACTGAAATGTGTCAACAGTGACAACTACAATGTTGTCACTGACGATTAGTTTACTTAAACTCATCAGTGACGACGTCATTGTCGTCACTAAAGTGATTCAATTGTGATGACATAGACATGTTGTCACTAATAACTAATGTACTGGAGCTCATTTGTGACGACAACAAATGTCGTCACTGAAGTGCGTCAATAGTGACAACTGTTATGTTGTCACTAGCAACAAGTCGACTGGAACTCATCTGTGACGGCATGAATGTCGTCACAGATGTGTATCAATTGTGACGACTATTTATTCTTGTCACTAATGACAATTCTACTTAAGCTCATTTGTGACGACATTAGATATCATCATAGAAAATCTTGTTTTAGTGACAACTTTTTCTTATGTTGTCACAAAGTCAATTTCCCGCCATGCTATCACTTGGGCGCCACACCATTTTGTGACGACCGATCCTAGGTTGTCACTAATGACTTGTGTATTTGAGGTCATCTGTGACGAGATCGGATGTCGTCACTGAAGTATATCAACTGTGACGAAGTTTTTCGTTGTCACTGAGAATGTTGTCATAAAAAGTCAATTTTCTTGTAGTGAGGCCTTTCCATCGGGCCAATTTTTGCCAACAATTTTTTCTTTTTTTTCTTTTCCTTTTTTTCTCGTTTTTTCAAAGGTATTAAAATGCAAAACGAAAGCTCTAACGACTAAGTCAATTGGACAATGTGCCATTTAATAACAAACATTCTAAAGAAATACCAAATGACCTCTAAAACCACAAAAAATTAGAAAAATGTCCAAAAGTGTAAAAATACGAATTAGACACTAAAATAAAAGGAAAAGGCATTTACAAGTCAAAATTTCCATTTCGCCCTTGATTTTTATGTCGCATAAATTCACAATTGATCCCTTAGAGAAAAAAAAGTGCCCCCAAAATTTGGTGTCTACATAAACCTATTATAGAAATTTTCAGTTAAATAAATCCTATTTGATATAGAGTAAGGTTATCCATAAGCTATAAGAAAATCTCCTTATTCAACCTTATCAGATATAGGAATAGTTTTTGTATAGATTTGGAAATCTAGTCAACCAAGCAAAACAATATTTTATTAACTTACAAACCTTAAAAAATTAGTTCCAAAAATTAAAAAAAAATCAAGAATGACATTTAAGCAGTGCTGGATGATTTAGCACCATCTACCACCACTAAAGCTCCGGTTCACTAGTAGAATCAGACTAGTACTTAACGCCACAGTTGGACCAATTCTGCTAGTGCCTTATTTTTTTTTTAAATTTTTCTGGGGCTCTGATATAACCAAATTAGAACTATCTCAAACTAGAATTAGTCTAGCCAATCTATATTATAGTCTAATTGAAATATTTTTATTTTAGATCTGTTGGTGTAATTTTAGATCTCTAGGGCGTCCTAGAATCTAAAATTCACCTATTAATTCAAAATTCCAAACAACTTTAAAATAATAAAATCAAATTCAAAATCCAAAAATAACTCAAAGAACTTTTCTTATTTAAGTAAATTAATTTTATAATATTAAATGAGAAAATCTTATATACATTCGATATTTTATATCTTTTATCAAATAAACTCGAATAGTAAATAACAATTATTCAAATGATAAAGAGATGCTATGTAATATAACATGAATAAAAGTAAAATATAAGCCTAAATCAATTTGGCTTGGGGCATACACTATCGGTCCAGTAGCTTGGACCGCTCACGGTCCAAGCTGCTAGACACTATTGTCTTAAATCCTGCAAGTCTTGGTTCAAATTCAAATCAAATCCTCACATTTGTATTGAAGGCTTGAGGATCAAAGATCCATATTAGAACCAACATTGTCAAGTTAACCCTATTCTATGCTTAAATAGCAAAAAACATAACTTTTAATTCAAGGACAAGCCTTTTGCTATGGCAACGATTAGATAGAGTGGTCTTCAATTCTCATTGGAATGATTGTTATGGCTTCACTAGAGTGACTCATCTTGCTCGGGGTTGTTCAGATCATTGCCCTCTCTTGATTAGTTGTGGTCATCTAGTCGCGCCCCATTTTTCGAAAATAAATTGTAAGTGAGGTCGGGAAAAAGGAGAAGGAATTAAATGAGGTTGTGTTTATTGGAAAAAGAAACATGTAAATTTTTTTGTAAAAATAATTTTTTAGAAAATGCTTTGCAAAAGATGATTCGATAAAATGCGACAAACAAATGCTTTATTTTAAAAATAAAAGAAAAAGGGCCTAAAATGGGACTTTGAAAATGCGACGGTTTTTGGGCCCGAAAATAGAGTCTAAAAAAGGTTTTTAGTAAAAAGGAGTCGGCACTTGGTATTGAGTTTTGATGTACCAAGTCACCAGAAAATATTTTTATAAAAGGTAAGAAATCAAGAATTATTTATTTAGAAAAATGAGTTTTGAGAAAATATAGGAAAAACAAGAAAAACCCTTTTAGACAACTCCAGGTCTTTGAAAACAAGAGAAAAAAAAAGGTCCGGGAGTCACAGTTGAAGAAAGGGAAGGCAAAGGCTCGCGCCTAAGGCACCCTTTCAACCTAGCCGAAACTAGTTGCGAGGTTTAGTCTAAATTTTCCTAATATAACCCTAAGATTTTATCGCATTTGGATGCAACTATATGAATGCAAATCTAGTCCTAAAAATGGATATCGTTAAGGGACAAAATGTTCCATTGAGGTTTAGTCGGAATTACCGCATTAATTGCGAAACCCGAGTCTAGACCTCGATGGAGTCACGAGTATAGATGCAAAATGAAATGCAAAAGAAAGAAAATAGTAATATAGATAGTAAGTGAACAAAGAAAGTGGGAATGCAAACATAACGGGTACGGGGAACTAACGGACTCGTGACTAGACTGTTTCTACTCACGGAGGGGGGAACGACATGTACGCCATCGCTTCCCACGTGAGTAGATGACTATTTCTAGTCAAATCACACAAATGACCTAAGATTCTATGTGTGGTGGAGTCTAAATGTCATGCACTAAACATGTGTTTTAAAAATAGATAATAAATGATAGAGTATATATATATAAAAATCATTCAAAATGGAAAAAGGCCTAAAACAAAAAATGTGTGTGAAATAGCATGGAATGAACACGCGAGAAATGATCCTAATACTAAAATGACCTAAAGGCCTAGCATTGGACTAGCCTATTTTCTAAAAATTCTCCGCTAGCGTTGGACTAGCGAAGAAATCGAAATTAATCACAACTAGCGTTGGACTAGTGTGACGACGATACACATATATAATAATAAAGCAAGTAAATGAATAAAGCATAGATTGAAGCAATAATCACATAAAAGCACATAATAGCACATAGGAGCACATAACACATAAGCATGATATTCTAGATGCAAAGTCCTAAAGAAAGCAAATAAAACACATAAGCACATAGCACACATAGTACACAAAAGCCCTAACTATTACACCGGAGAAGCCTAATTACAATCTAAAAAATGAAAATAAAAGGTAACCTATCTAGCCTATCTATTACATTTTCTATCTAAAATACATAAGATTTTTGTTAAATAGACAACACATAAACTATCTATTACATTAACTATCTAAATACAAAATTTTTTGCTAAATAGAATATTACCTATCTATTACATTTCTTTGAATAATCAAAAATTAAATTCGAGTAAATAATATGACATAAATAAATAAACGCTCACACATGGATAAAAATTATAAGCACAAAGATACATGAAAACACATAGAAAAACACATAGGAGCACGTAAAAGCACATAAAAAGAAATTAAAAGGGTAATCGAGGTACCTCCCATTCGTAAACTCGGTACAAATTGCTACTAAATGAACAAACATGTTAAAAATACCACTATTTAATAAATAAACCACTAATTAAATAATTTCATACCAATCATTATGAACATACTATGATAATTCAAACAACAAAATAAGAGAAAGAAAATAATGATAATAATAATTAATTATTTAGGAAGAAAAATGAAAATTGTTTAAGTAAAAATAAATAAGTAAATAAATAAATAAAGCAAAACAACGAAAATAAAGAAATGATAATAATAGAAGATAAAATACAATAATACATACTTAAACTTTTAACACCCCAAATGAGAATTATTAAAATAACTAAAAGGAAAATACAGAAACTAATTTGAACATTAATTAGACTAACAAGACCCAATTTTAGAACATCAATTATAAATTTGATTAAATAAATAAAGAAAATGTGAAAAGAAATAATTTAAAACTTTGAGGACTTAACTAATTTTAATTTTTTTTCCTTTTGGCAAAAATAAAATATTATAAGATTTGGATAAAAAAATGGAAATTTAGGCAACATTCTAAAGTAAAAATGTAATTTTCAACAAAACAAAAGGGTAAAATTATAATTTTAAACCCTAATTAAGGTAATGACATAGTTTACAACAAATTTAAAGGCTAAAATATAATTTCAGCAAGTATAATGCCCAAAAATAAAATTTCCAGCAATACTTAAGGCCAAGAATATAATTTCAGCAAAGTCATTAAATAATACATAATTTACAGCAATGTATAGGGTCAAATTGCAATTTCCAGCTATATAAAAGGGCTAAACTAAAAAATTCCAGCAGCTATAAGTATTAGAATATAAGTTCCAGCAACAAATAAAAGGCTAAAATACAATTTCCAATAGTTAATGGAGGTTTTAAAACAAATTCCAGCAACATAAAGGACAAAAATATAAATTCCAGCAACAATAGGGGGCCAAAAATAAAATTCCAGCAAGTATAGTGACTCAAATTAAATTCCAGCAAGGTTGGGGGGACAAAAATAAAATTCCAGCAAGCATTCTAGGGCAAAATAGAATTTCCAGCAATGTTGGGGGGACAAAAATAAAATTCCAGCAAGTTAAAATATGAAAAATACAATTTCCAACAAGTTTTAAAACCAAATTGCAATTTTAAGCAACATTCAAGCTTCAATTTATAAATTATAGCAACATTAACATCAATTTGTAATATCCAGCAATAAAAGGGGGGTAAAAACAAAATTCCAGAAATATTTAGGAGTAAAAATGTAATTTTAGAAAAGTATAGGGGTCACAATATAATTTTATAAAAATATAGGGGTCAAAATAGAAAATTAAAAAATGTAGGGGCCAAAATTGTAATTATCTAAAAGTTGGGGGACCTAAATGCAATTAATCGGGACCTAATCGAAAAGAAAACAAAATTATGGGGGTCAATCTATAAAAAACAAAAACTTAAATGCACAAATTAGAAATTCTCGGGGCCACAGTGACATTAATGAAAGTATAAGGACTATAAAATAAATACCTATTATTAATTAAAATCAAATTAAAAAACTAACCTAATCAAAACGACGTAGTTTTGAGTGAAACTACGTCAAAACGACGTAGTTTCACTAAAACTCTTTCTTTCTTTCGGTTATTATCCGGTTTCTCTGTTTTTTCTTTTTCTTTTTCCCTATTTCTTTTCCTTCTTCTTCTTTTCTCTCTTCTCCCCTTTTCTTCTTCCCCTTCCCCTTCCCCCGATTCTGTTATTCCCCTTTTTCGTCTCTTCTTCTTTTTTTGTTCTTTTTCTCTCTTCTTCCTCGCCGTCCGGCTCTCTCTCTCCTCGCCATATTTCTCTCTCTCGGTTTCCCTCCCTCTCTCTCTCTCTCTCTCTCTCACTCTTGGTCTGAAAAAATCCCTAAATTTCTCATTAAATTCCACCGATTAACTGTACAAAATGAAAGAGGGATTGAGAGCTTTTTACCTGGACCAAGGAAAGGGTGGTTTGACGGTGGCTCGTGGGTGGCTTGGGGCTGTGGTGTGCTCTGGATTATTGTCGATGTCCTAGTTGCAGGCTGTAGGCTTGCTTTTTTCTCCCTTTTTTTTTATTGCAAGTGATAATTTGGGGCTGCAATTGGTGTATGTAACCGTGTGTGCTTCAGTGTGTTTTGACTGATATGTGTGTGTGTGTGTGTGCGTTTGCAGGTGTATGCGTGGGTATGGACTAATGTGTGTGTGATGTGCAGGTGTATGTGATGGAGTGAATGTGCAAGCGTGTAGTGTGTGTGTATGGTTGGGCTATAGACGTGTGTATGTGTTGGTGTGGTAGTGTTTGTTTGTGATTTTTGTGTAGGTTTGTGAATGGTGAGAATTGAGTGTGTTGTGGTGTTTGTGTAGTCTGTGTATTGTGTGTGTGTGATGTGTGTTGTGTGTGTTTGTGTAGTCTGTGTATTGTGTGTGTGTGCCATGTGTTGTGTGTTGTGTGTGTAAGGGTGTGTATGGTGGAGGCAGAGGGAGTAGGGAGGCCGAGAGAGTGAGAGGTGTGTGTGTGTCTGTGAAAATGAGGGGAAAACAGAGAGGGGAGCCTTGTGAAATGTGGTCTGTGGTGTGATTAACCTGTGTGTTTGTGTGTGTGAAGATGTGTGTGTTGTGAGAGAGACCGAGAGAGAAGTGAAGCTTGTGTATGCTGTGAGTGCTAGTGAGGTGAGGTGCAATTGTGTGCAGATCAGTGGAAAAGTGAGTGAAATTTTGTAGGTCAAGTTGTGTGCAGATGAAATGTGAGAGAAGAGAGTGTCTAGTGTGTGATGCTTGTGCAGGGAATGAAAGTGATTGCAGGTGCGTGAGGTGTGTGCTTTGTGTAGTGCAGATGAAATGAGTTGTGTGTGGTAAGGGAGAACAGAGAGGGGAGGCCAACAGGGAGAGGGAGTTGTGTAGTGATGTCTGTGGATGGCTGTGAGTGCAGATGAGTGTGTAAAAAATGGTCCCAACAAATTGAATCAAAAATCTCTAAAAATCTGGTTACAAGTGAGGGATGATTGATGTGAGTAGGCATAGAGTTTGGTGGGTTAAGTAGAATTGGAGGCATGGCTGCCATCAGCCATGGCAGGAAGCAAACAGCAGCAGCAACGCTGCTGCTGCTGTTAATCATCTTTTTTTTTTTAAAAAGAAAACAAAGAAAAATGAAAAAGTAAAAATAAAATAACATAAAAATTACTTAAACTCTTTTAAAATTATACATTAAAAACTGAAACACAACATTATAAGAAAGAAAAAGAAAAATTCAGTGTAACAAATTAAGAGTTAATTCTACGTTAAAAAAAGATATATATATAATTTAAAATAAATAACAAATGGTCTTTAAAATAAATAAATAAATAAATCATGAAAATTTTCTTTACATAAAATTTATGAAATTTAATAAATGTCATCACAAAAATTTTACACAACATACATTATCACATAAAGCACACATAGTATAATTTTCACTCAAACAAATTTTAAGATTAACGCATTCTTGGGAAATGTGCCCTTAATTAAAAAAAAGACAAAAATTAAATAAATACTAAACGACCTCTAAAAATTATGAGATTTTTACAGAAAATTTATGAATATACAAGATGCATATATAAATTTTTTCACTTGAAAATTCTTGTAAAAATAATGCATTGGAAAACGTGTCATTGAATTAAAAATACTAAAATTTTAAATAAATAACGAATGACTCCTGAAAATCATTAAAATCATAAATAATGATGAAAATAGTAAAATCATGTATTTAAGAAATAAAATAAAGCAAACTAATATTTACATGGCGAAATTATCATTTTGCCCCTTGATGTGACGAATTAGACATAATACGCGAAAATTATATTCCACCCCCGAAAAATGAAAAATACCCCTTACAATAAAGTAACACACATATTTTTACCAAAGGTGTATCAAAATTTGGTGTCTACACATCTTGCTAAGGTATGCATGCATTTTTCTATCTTCTTCACATTTGGAAAAATCATCTTGATTTTTTGGGGGTAGTACAAGGAAGCTGGCAACAAGATGCTAATGAAGTGGGTATGATTTTATTCTACAATAAGCTAATGAGACTAAAAAAAACATTAGTTGAGTGGAATAAGAATAAATTTAGGAGGATTTCAGTAAGGGCCAATCAAGCTTTGGAGGCATATTGGGTAACTGAACGGGTTTTTGATGATAATCAAGATGAACATTCGAAGGAGGTAGCTCAATAAGCCCGTGCTTTGTATACCAAAGAATTAGCCAAAAAATGTGAATTTTGGCATTAAAAGGTAGCAGTTAAGCGGATTAAGGAAGACGATGCAAATACTGCCTTCCTTCATTCAGTGGTAAATCAACATCGGAAAACTAACTTCATTTCTAGAATACAACTTGATCAGGAGGAATGGATTACTGATGTTGACATGATCAAGGCATCGGTGACTAGTTTCTTTGATTCTCTTTTTTCCTCTTACAGGAGTTGCCAGCTATCTTCTGTTTTTCCTGCTAATATGCTCCAAGTATTGTTGGAGGACAATCATAATTTATTAGCTATTCCATCTTTCGATCAGTAGTTTTTTCGTTGGATATACATAGCAACGCAGGACTAGATGGTTTTGGGGCTCATTTTTATCAAAGTTGCTAGGATATTATCAAGATGACTTGACGAGTGCTGTATAAGACTACTTTAAAGGGATGGAAATGCCCAAAGGTTTCACTAGTACCAAGATCATTTTGATTTCAAAGATGGAAGGGGCATGCAAGTGGTGAGATTTTCGGCCTATTAGTTTATGTTCATTAGTAAACTTTTGGCCAATAGAGTTAACAAGCTCTTGCCTAATATCATATCAGAGTGATAGACTAGTTTTGTTCCTGGGAGAGGTATTCAAAAAAATATGCTTTTGATGCAGGAGTTAGCAGCTGATCTGGATAGAAAGCTAAAGGAACAAAACCTCATTCTTAAGCTGGACATGGAGAAAGCATATGATTGAGTGCAATGGTCTTTTTTTTGGCTATGTTGTGAGCTTTTGGGTTGCAAGAACCAGTTGTGGATTTAAATTTCAAGGCAGTGTCTAATAACTAGTTATCTATTTTAATAAATGGGTAGCCAATAGGATTTTTTAAAGCTTCCAGGGGAGTTAGACAAGGCGATCCACTCTCACTAGCGCTTTTTCTTTTGGCTACTGAATTTATGGGTAGAGAGCTGTAGCAATTGTTTTTAGACAATCCATAGTATTTTTTCAAATCTCCAAGAGGTCGGGTCCCATATTTGGCCTTTGCAGGTGACACCATTATTTTTACAAGGGCTTTGAAAGGATGTTTGAAAGCCATAATGGAGTTTTTGTAGTATTATCAAATGGTGTCTGGTCAAAAAGTTAATACTAGAAAAAGCTATTTTGCTTGTTCATCTAATTTATCTTCTTAACAAATACATCTAGTATAACGGTTGACTAGTTTTCGACAACAGGGATTACCTTTCAAATATTTGGGGGTGCCTATCTTTGTGGGAAAACCGAGATATATGTTGTATGATGGTGTTATTTCTTCAATCAAGAGGAGGCTTCAACATTGGAATGTACGACTTCTCTCTGCCGATGGAAAGATTGCACTAATCAGACATGTATTGAATACAATCTCTCTTTATCTGCTTCAAGTTTGAAACCTCCCAAAGGTGTTGTTTTGAGGTTACATAGATTATTTAATGCTTTTCTTTGGGATACATAGGGGACTAAAAGTATTCATTGGACTTCTTGGGAGAAAATGTGCTTTCCAATAGAGGAAGGGGGTGTAGGTGTTAGATCGTTATTTGATATGGAGAAGGCCTTCTCTTTCAAGTTATGGTGGAAACTAAGAATGAAGACTTCACCATGGGCTTTTTTATGCATAAGAAATATATAGGGGCTGCTCATCCACTGCATGTATGTTGTCCGAGGGGATTCCATACTTAGAAGAGATTAATTGGGATTCATTTGGAGATAGAGGCTTATGTGAGATGGACGGTGGGGAGAGGTTTTATTGATTTTTGGTATGATTGTCCGGGCGTTGGATGTTCCATTAGCGGATGTAAACATACAGGTATCTACTCCTTAATTTTTTGGTAGCTTGAATTTTTTACTGACAATGGAAGGAATGTGTAGAAACTTTATCAATGGTTGCCAGTTTGGGTAGTTGATTGCATCCAGGAAATCCCATTTCGGCAATATGAGGAAGATCAAGTGATATGGCTGGGTTCTTCTGGTAGTTTATTTTCTTTGTCTTCAAGCATGGAATATTTGTAGGAGGAAGAAAAGTGTGTCCATGGTAGCCAGGGGGATTTGGAATTCATATCTTCCAATAAAAATATCTTTTTTTATGTGGAAAACTTTATTTTCTATTGTGCCTCTTGATGTAATTTTGCCAAAAAGAGGCAGTTAATTTGGCATCTAGGTGTTCATGTTGCTTGGAGAAATAAGAATCTGTAGAGCATCTTTTCATGCATGGGAGGGTGGCGGAGAAAAGTTTGGCAGCACTTTTTCAATGCATTAGGTATAGTTTGGCAAAGATTCTCCTGCGTATCATCATTGTTGATGAACTGGTTTATGTCTTTGCCAAGAGGTAATTTTAATCATTTTGTTTGTGTTCTTCCAGTGGTGATTATTTGGTTCATATGGATATGCAGAAATGAATCTAAGATTCCAATCTAAGCGTTTTGAGGCTAAAGAGGTCATTTTTCGAGGAGAACAATTCCATGGTCAACTAGCAGCGAGGATGATGATTTCTAGGATGCAAGTTATTGGTTTTGAGGATGCATATTGGATAAACTTGTTTCAGGTGAAAAAGGAAAAAAGCAAGGTATGTAAAGTGGTGTAATGGGAAGAAGCCAACTGGGGCCCAATTTAAGCTAAATTACAAATGCAAGTGTGCAACAAAGCAAAGCATATGGAGGTGGCATTCTTCAGTGATCATAATGGTAATATCATATTTGCTTTTTACAAAGAATTTGGGGAAAAAAATGTTTTGCAGGCTGAAGCTCTATCACTACTATATGGATTGAGATGTTATTCTAAAAGGAAGCTTATTAATTTTTTGGTTGAGATAGACTCACTAGTCTCTAGTTCAGTTGGTGAATTCTTATGTGCCTTGGAGGATGGTCAATTTGTTCTTCCTTAGGTTGGATCAGATTACTACTAAAGGATATGGGGGCATTGTTATTACATGTGTTTAGGGAGGCTAATGCAGTCACAAATGGATTGTCAACTCGTCAACTTGGACATGATTGTTTTTATTTGTCTTTAGATCAGCTTCCAAAAAATGTAAAATCTTTAATTCTTTTAGATAATATTGGAATGCCTTATTTTCGATTTATAAACTCATTATAATCATTTTTTTGTGATTAATAAAATTGAGGCTGGCATCTCCCTATGCAGGGGTCTTGCAAAAAAAAAACGACCATTCTTTTATTGTATTCACTTCAATTGCTCCTGAATCAGGGGATCAAAGATCAGGTGTGAGTACCTACCCTTAACTGCAAGAGGTGGATCAGGATGAGAGGTCCTCTATTCTCCTCCAATCATAGCCGTCTTATCTATGAAGCACATGAATTGGAAACCCACTCTCAATTAGGGAAGCCCAACTAACCCAGAGAGTGGACTCCACGAAAGGTGCCTCTCAAGCACTTAGAGATCTAGCTAGCAACATGTCGATTACACACCGGAGGTTGGTAAGAACTAAGGGACAATCCCCCCCTAACCTAAGTGGGCCCACCAGCGAAGCAACTGGTACTTGATAAGTGCTATCTTGAAGAAGGATTATTTATTAAATGGGCAAAAGCCGATAGCGAGCAAGAAAGAGTCAAAACTTGAGCGAGAAATGGGCTCTCCAAGTGCTTGAGAGGCACCTTTCGTCGAGTCCACTCTCTGGGTTAGTTGGGCTTCCCTAATTGAGAGTGGGTTTCTAACCTTTAGCTTTTCAATTAAATGTTTTGAGGAGAATAATTAGAGGATATTTTCTTTTTGTCAAGAAATTTAACTAGAGATTGTAAACTTTCTTTATTAAATTAATAAATTTTATATTTATATAGTTTTTCTTGTAATTTGTTCGCAAATATGAAATTTGTGTATATGCAAAGAAAATCATGCCAGATACGAATGATAATCACAGCAACATCTATGATATTGTGTTGATCAGACTAAATATTTAATCTTTGACTCGATCTCAATTTGAGCATAAAAAGATCAAAATAGATGTTGTGTGATAGATTCTAGGATTAAACATATAGTATTGAGAATAGTAATAAAAACAGCTGGTTTAAGAAATAGGAATAAGAAATGCACAGCCAACATTCTGGAAAGAGGTAAAAATAATATAACATCTATTAGACAAGTGAAAATAGAATGGAAAAACTTTCCAATTCAATAGGATGGATTCAAGTGAAAAAAAAAGGAAAGAACTTTTGGATAAAGAAAAATTTTCTAAGCAGCTTCAGAATATGTGAATTGAAGAAATCAGGAAAAGGTAACAAGTTTCCTGTGGCACATTTATAAGATAGGGTAATGAATACAAGTTTAATGATAAACTCAAAGATGAGAACATCCATAAAAAAAAGTAATGAATGAATGGACCTTGTTTCAAGAAGGTATGAGTGAAAAAGATAATAACAACATCTATAATATTGTACTAGACAAGTCCAAAACGACTTTGGACTTGATCTCAATTTGATTACATGAAGCCTAACATAGATGTTATGTGATTAATAGCACATGATTAGAAATATCAACAAGCAACAATGCAGATGAATGTAATGACAATTTGATTTGTATGACTTGACCTCAATTTGATTACGCGAAGCTTAATACAGACATTATGTGATTAATAGCACACGATTGGGAATAGCAACAAGCAACAATGCAAGTAAAATATAATGACAATTTGATTTGTACCATCTACAATAATGTGGTGAAGTATTTCTAGCAGAGGCAACAACCATCATATTAACAATGCAAAAAGTCTGTTGAAGAAGATAACAGCATCTAATTTTCTAATCAAATTGCATAGTTGATATCCGTTTCGTTATACTATGGATACTTAGGCAAGTGTACCTATCATTTCGAGTAGTACATTGTATAGGAGTACCGAGTGTCGATCCCACAGGGACTATGTGAGTACTAGTACTAACCTTGCTGTTATTATCTAACCTCACAAAGCGAATGACGAATTTATTGGAAATACAAATTAACTAAACTAATTACCTAATTAAAGCACAATCTAGAATTCAATAGAGAGAATGGTCAAAAGTAGAGGTGAATTTAGATGAAGAATTCCCCTAAACCAACATGCCAAGATTCTAACTTGATTAATGATTAACCCAATTGCTTAGACCCTGGAGTCCCTTATGTGAATTATTTCCTTTCTCAAGTGAAGCAATTCCTACCTTCTCGGTTGATTAATTGAAATCTCTTCTCAATTAAAACCCCTAAAAGATGTAATTTCTAATCAATGGACTCTATTTGTGGTTGAGCTTTAATCCTAAAACTCAACTTAGGAAAAACTCATGTAATCCTATCTCTAGCAATTCATTCAAGTTCTCTCTATTCATGAAGTGATCTAATCATATGTGCAATCTCTCGATATACCCATACAAAATCAATACTTGAATTGAAGGATGCATGCAAATCCCAATCCAAAATACAAACAAACTCATGAATAAATCTAAGAACAAAGTGGGTCTTTCATTAAATCAAGAATAAAATCATAGACATAAGAATTTAGGGTTCATCCCATCTAAATCATAAACAACTCAATTCATAATTATAAGAATAAAATTAACAAAAGACAAGAAAGAAAGAGAAAGCTCATTCTCATGCAGCCCTCTTGAATCCTCCCTTGCATCTTGATAAAATCTTCTTGCTTTCACCATTGAAGCCCTTGAGTTGTCCCTCTACTCTTGCTTTCTCCTCCCTACGTCACTCTAAATGTGCAAAATATGTGTTTTTGAGGTGTCTGCGGCGTGTGTGTGTTGTCTCTCGAGTTAGGGTTCTTCTCCTCGTCAAATGGTCAGTTTAGCTGCTAAATGCGCTGCAGATTCTGTGAAGAAACCGCGGCATAAACCGCGCGCGGGTTGTCGCGCGGTTTGTTCACTTACCTTCTGAATGAAAACCGCAGCACAAATCGCGCGTGGGTTGTCGCGCAGTTTATCTACGTCAAATTTGGCCTCCAAGACAGTCAAATTAGCTTTTTCTTAAAACACAAAAGTTGTAGCCCCTTGAGATAGCTTTCCAAAACATCAAAAATCACGTCATTTAGAGGTCTGTGGCCAGAGATGTACTCAAAATACTAAGAACTGGTCGGAACAGCCTCGCAGTGCAAATGTGCTTCAGTAACTTGGGATTTTGACCATTGAAACGTGAGAACTAGACTTTGATGTCTTCATATGAATTGTAGAAAATTGTCTTAGCTTCAAAATACCTCAAGATTCATCCCAATCCAATATCTCTAGCTCTAGATATGACCAAAACACTGAAATATGTCCAAGCTGCCAAACTGTTTCCATTCCAATTCTTCTTCGCCTATTTCTTCATTGCACTCCAATCAATTGAAATCGAGTTGAAGCTATCAAAACCCTGCAAAATGGTGTAAAAACACTTTTAAATCATACATTTACACAATTTGGCATTAAAATCATAAAAGAGAAGAAATAGCTAAGAAATAGAGAAAAACTCATGGAAAACCCTAAAACCTAACCTAAAAAAACTAGTTCACTTTAGCACTTATCAATAGCAATCATTGCTAAATTGACAACTTAATTAGGAACAATTACCTATCAGATGTGCTTTTGGAGGAAGGAGTTTTTTTTGTTTTTTTAATAGTTCATTTTCTTTTGTCAAAAGAGTCAGTAGCCAAGCTAGACAAGAGTTGGTAATCGATTATCACAATTTCTCTTAAACCTTTGTTATAATATTCTGTGAAAAATATTATTTCCCCTTTGTGGACTGAAAAAGGTAGGCATAAGAAAATTTCATGGTAGGTAGCCTAAAATTATGTTGTTTATTTACTTTAATGAACATCATGTCATTTAAAAATTATAAAAAAAAAAACTCTCCTTACCCTATAGCTAGTTTGGATGGAAAAGGATGGATGGGATGAAAAATTTTAACTTTTTCATGTTTGGGAGTTTTTTTGGAAAAGAAAACAATGGAAATGGAAGGATTTGGAAGTAGAGCTGTAAACGAGCCGAGTCGAGCCGAGTATTGCCAGTTCGAGAAGGAAACTTTAGCCTTCTAAATCCCACAAGTTTTCCGCCTAAGCTAGGAAAGAGAAAAATTTTGTGTAAACTTTTACAACATGACGCTTTTATCCTTAAAAAGTTTATATTATAAGATAGAATTAAATTTCCAATATATCATAATTTCTTTCTTTTCCTTTCAAAACTCCCAAATGATGCCAAATAGAAAATTCTATCATTTCTCTTCATTTCTCATCCTTTCTTTTCTTTTCCCACCCATAGGGGTGGGCAAAAAAACCCGACGATTTGAAAACCCGACCGATCCGATCCAAAAAATAGGGTACTCGAACCTTCTTTCGCTCAGCGGGGCATACTAGGGTCGGGTACCTGCAAATTTAGGATTGGATACGGATCAAAAAACTAAAAACCCGCGGGACCTTATTCAACCCGAGGGTATATTATATAAATATTAAAAAATATAGGGATCTTATCATAATTATATTAAAAGTATATGGACCGAACATCCGCTACCTTGTTTGCATACTTTCTAAAATTAACCGGATGTCCGCTATCTCGTCCGCTACCTCATTCGCATCCTTTCAGGAATTAACGGATCGTCCGCTTCATCCTTTGGTGCGTCCGCTTGGTCGTCCACTTTACTTTTTACTTTCTATTTTGACTTTTTTTTTTAATTCCTAACTAATTTCACTACAAATATATCTTGGTAGAACATTAGTATATATTGTCATTAATTTGTTAATCATCAAAACCAAGATAAATTGAGACTATAGTGTCATCAATTTTCCTATAAGCCTTCAATTAGAAACATAAATTAGTGGACATTAATGATTATTTGGGAAATTAGAGAAGTTAGGAGAATTTTGGAAGATCTTGGTGTATGATTTTGTGTTCCAGCCATTACAAATTTCAATCCTTAAAAAAAAAAAATAGGGGTGGGTCGGGTACCTTGTGACCCAATCCTATTTTTTGGGTACCCGAAGACATTAGGGTCGGGTTAGGGTCAAAAAATTACTGACCTGACAAGTTAGAGTCGGGTCAACTAAATCCTTTTAAGGGCGGGTACTCGACCCGTGCCCACCCCTACCCACCTAATTTTTCCTTTCTTTTCTTTTTTATTCTAAACTCCCAAACTAGCCCTTTCTTTCTTGGTCGAGTTCAAGTGAGAGAAGATATAATTTATTTTCTTCAATCTTTATTTAGCATCCCATTCTTTTTTTTTCCCTTGACCTTTGCTTTCATCCCAAATTATGCCCTTTCCTTTTCTTGGTTAGCTTCCCGAGCAACACATCCCAAAAACAAAAAAAAAAAAAAAAAGGGAAAAAAAAAGAAGTAAAGAAAGGCAAAATATACCAGACTAACGAAGAATAATTTGGAACTGTTAGGGACGTCTGTGCAAATTTCCTAATAAACCAGACTCAAAATCCCAGGGTTTTTCCTTCAAATTGCAAAGGGAACGCCACTAATCGAAACAACTTCTTCTTGTCCACCCTCCGCCGCCGACGCCACCAAAATGCCTACCGTCAGCGTCGGCCGAGACCGACTCTTCGAAGCCCTAGGTCGCACTTACAGTAAGTTCCCTAAAACTCTCCATATCCATACACTTACTCAAACACCATTGTTCTCCATCCATATATTTTTTGCTTTCATTTCTAACAGCTCAGGAAGAGTTCGAAGAATTGTGCTTCAAATTCGGCATTGAGCTCGACGACGTCGTATGTACATACAAATCTAAACCAATGAAATTCTCCGATTAATTGATTAAATAGTTCACATATGAAGTATGAATGTGGAAAATGCAGACAACAGAGAAGGCAATTATAAGGAAAGAAAAACATTTGGGAGATGAGGAAGCATCGGAGGATGAAGAAGTAATTTACAAAATTGAGGTCCCCGCGAATAGGTATTAATCGAAATTATTGGAAATATGGGGAAAGAAAAGTGGTGTATTTTGTTTTTCTGTTATTTTAATTAATAACCTTTGTAAACTCAGTGGATTGATTTTCAGGGACTATTCATTGCGATGGTTAATTGAATATTTTTTAAGTTATTAGAAATAGATGAATTAAAGCTTTGATTTTTAATGTTGTTAATAATTTCGTCAAATTTAACGCGGTTTTCATTTTTCGGAAGTTGAATGTTATTAAGTAGTTGATAGCTGGAAATGTAGATACGCACATTTTTACTCTTGCAAATTGATGATATGCAGATATGATTTGCTTTGTCTTGAAGGGCTGGCTCAGGCCCTTCGTATATTTAATGGGCAAGACCCAATTCCTACATACAAAGTTGCTGATATTAGTGAAGAGTCATTGCTGGAGATGCATGTAAAACCAGAGGTAAAGGATTTTATAAACTAAGATTTTGGCCTATGTTAGATTTGAGTTGCAACAGCTGCTAGATAACAGTTTATTTTTCTGTTTTTCTTTTCAAAACAAAGTTGATATGTTTTGATCTGTCCTTGCAGACATCTAGGATACGACCATATGTTGTTTGTGCAGTTTTACGAGGTCTTACATTTGATGAAGTGACATACAACAGCTTTATTGATCTCCAAGATCGGCTTCACCAGAATATCTGCCGGTAATTTGACTACATTTTTGGGTTTTGATATGTTGATTTGATATTTTGCTAAATGGATTTTTAACTACCAAATTCTATTATATTCTTAATTGGAGTCTAATTGATTTAGGAAAGTTTTAGAATAGGAAAGGAGCAATCATAATCACAATAGGTCTCTATTTTTCCAGTAGGTTTATGGCTACATGTACATTTTTATTGAGCTTATTTTTATCTATAGAGAGGGAGATTTGATAATAAAGCATGAATTTATTCAACTTTTATATTGTTACATTCTTCTTCTTCATCTTCAAATTCCCTTAATTTCCTTCTCCTTCAGCCTTTTTCCTCCCCTTATTACTGTTTCTGATGCCGTTCAGAGCCCTGAAACAGCTTCAAAATCCATTTATTCTTCCACTACAGATTGTAGATAGATTACTGCCCTATAATAAAATATGCAATCGATATTGAGTGTGTTGCTAGTGGAATAGAAAGTTTAAAAATCACCGATGGGGAGATGAATACCCAGCAGATGCCTTAACTTGCTTGTCTTTGGGTGTGTGGAGATACCATCTCTTCGACATTCTAATTTGATTACCGTTGCACAAGTGTAAGCTTTTTGAAAGGTTTGTTAAGATGCACATTATAACTTAATTTATTTCTAATGATTCCAAAGGGATGAAGAAATCTCTTTGCGAGGTGATTATAATCTTGTTGAGCTTGCTGTTAAGGACTGTGGCTTGGTTTGCTAAATGCCAAATATGGTGGAAGATTTTCTTTTTTATTTTGTTTAGTTTGTGTAAAGTTTGTACTGGAATAGGGAGAGGAGAATTCTACTTTTGCAAATTGCTTCCTTTTGTGTATTTGGGAAGAAAAGAAGCGTATGCACTTTGAAAGACAGAAAATCCTTCAACAACTTGAATTCTGAATTCCTTGGTACACTTTTCTTGTGGATGAAGAAACCACCAGCCACCTGCCACTTAATTGTTAGGTGGCCTGGCTAGATTCACTCATAAAGAAGTGGAGATTAGGGAGAAATACAATATTGGATGCTGCCTACCTTTGTATTGTATGCATTGGCTTTTAATGAGATAGAAAGGACTGCCAACTAATGCATTTTCGGTTCCTGATATCTCTGTATGCAGGATCCATGAGCCTAATTGTGATAATTTTTCTGCCTTTTTCTTACTCTCTAGCTGGGAAAAAAGAGATGCTCTTGCTAGAAAGGAGCTGCGGAATCTAGAAAGAGCAATGAAACTCTTAAGAAAGAAGAAAACATTGGTTGACATTACTTCTAGTTCTCTAGACCTACTAAAGAAGAACTATCGTAGATCTATATTTTGGCTGGAAAAATATATCTATTGATTGACACGATGTATTTCTTGACTCTTTCAGCTTCTCTACTTACATGGCAATTTCATCCAATATACCACTCTGCCTGTGTCCCACTCCAGGGTTGAGGGTGAGAGAGAGATTATCTGGGTAAGGGAAAGGGGGGGGGGGGAAGGGAAGGAAGGGGGAAGGGATAAATAATAAATGGAATATTTTGGTGTGTGAATGATGTGGTGAGGTCTAAGTTTTGTTTTCACAGTAAACAGTGGATTGATAACCACATTTGTTTAGTCTGTTTGTTGTATAATCTGAAGAGATCCAACTTCTTGTTTACATATTATTATTCATCATTGATAGTTTGTTGTTCATATGAATAAAATTGATGTCTTCCTTTTTTCTGTTTATATTTTCTGTTAAATTTTTTTTTTACTTTGCTTTGTGAAGGGCAGAAGTCAAAAGATAATAGTGTCACATATTGAGGGATTCTGTTTAGTAGTTTGTAGGTTTTGCTACAGTTTATATGCTTTCATATTGATATGGGAATGAGTAGGATACTCTCTCATATCTTCACCCAAGCTCAAGTTGAGGACTTATGTATTAAAATGGATGGAAATTTTGACCCTTCTAACTCTCGCCACTGGGAACAATATTGATATTATCTCAAACCACAATTGCACAAGTTAGTGAACCAAAATTGTTGGTAGAACGGCGCCACAATCAAGTGCGCTTCTTGATTGATAAGCTAAGATGAAACACTCAAGGTATTAAACTCTAGGTGCTCAAGATAGCTGGCTGAAAAGCCAAGAGAAAATGCATCTCTCAAATGGTCTTAATTCAGTCAGTAATTAGTGTTTACAAATTATATACTTGGCTTTTATAAGGTTTGCAAAATTTAGACCAAATGACCAGCACTGATTCTGTTTTGATTAGTCAAAATACAACTAAAAATCATACAAAAATCCTCAATCTTGGCCGACCTAAGTGGGCTTCACATGAGCCAGCTGCAGGTTGAAATTGACCAGCCACGGCCTGCTCACCCATTACTACTTTCTGGTCATCGGCCATGGGTGGGATGAATGGTAGCCATGGTCACAGGTGGGTATTGTTCCAGCCACGGCTACTTTCTGCCCAACTTCAATTTTCTTCCTCATTTGAAGAGTTTTTGTCCACTTGAAGGATGCAATACATCTTGCCTCTTTTAGCTTCATTCCTTCAATGGAGTTTGGCTTCTCAACTTGAACTTGAACTTCTTGAAGAAACAATTGAAGCTGCTCCTTAAACCTCTTAGACCTTGGTTTTGTGACTGGTCCTATCGGCATCTTCATTTGCTCCATTTGATTGGCATTGTCAACTTGATCACTTTGAGCTTCTGCATCACATATGTTGCAGTTCATAGTGGAGACTGGAAGTGTGCTTAATTTTCTCTAGTAGCCAAGTAGTCACAATTTTAATGTGTGATGTTAAATTGATTAGTGGAGTTGTGTATCACAGTGGTTCAGAAACCATGTGGGCTTCGAGACTATTCCTCTTTGGCATGAAATCTACCTCCCGCACCCCCCCCCCCCCCCCCAAAAAAAAAAAAAAAAAGAACCCGGCAAATTCTCCGCATTCTCTTGTTGAGACAATTTCTGTCATAAATCTGGAAATTCTGGATTTCCATCCATTTTTATAGTTGAATTTTTCATGGTAAAAGAATCGCATCCAGTCAAATGTAGGCTCAAATCTGCAATATGTTTTCCCTTCCATTTTGACCTGTGCGTCTGACAGGCACCGAGCCTTTTTTTTTTTTTTTTTTTTGCGCAAAAACTGTGGTATTGTATTAATGATGAATAAATTTTGGAGTGTTTACAAAGCAGCAAGTTAAAAGTATATACAAAAGCATTAGGGTTAGCCTGTAAAAATCTTGACTGGCAGTCCCCATTCCATCATCAGGTGCCAGTTTTTCTGATTGATAGGTACTCTATTGCAGCTTAAAACAGCTTCACACATTGTTCTTCTCACTGTAGTGACTATATTAGCTGCACATGTTGGTTTGCCTTGATACTAAATCTTGACCGATTTGCATATACTCACCATTGTAAGCGACTATCATCTCCTTTGAGGAAGGAACACGATAAATGTTAGGTAGGCTTACAATTACTATGTTTTCGCATATTATTCCTATTATTGAGGCCCTTCCATGTGGTACCTAATTGTTGGTTTCCCATCCATATCGTCGCGGCTTCCATATTTTGTGCAAATAAGAATTCAGTAGCAGAATTGGTTCTGAAGTTTTTACCAAATTTTCATTGGTACACTTGCATAGCTGATTTAATTGAAGCTTGAGCTGCCAAAAAGCTTTTTAAGAGTGCAATGATGCTTGAAGGTGCTGCAAGTTTTGGTTTGCTTACTCCATTTTTCTCATTCTAGGCGAAGAACATTGGTGGCAATTGGTACTCATGACTTGGATACAGTAGAAGGCCCTTTCACATATGAGGTCTGTTGTGTTTTATTTTCTTGAGACAATTTCTTGATTTGAGTTCTATTTGTGCTCCATACAGCTGGTTTTATTATAAAACTGCATTGATGTTTTATTAATGGTTTTTGCATTAAATTAGTCTTACGTTAATAGAGCTTTTTTTCTTTAAAAAAATTATATATATAACAGAGTTGCTTTTTGCTAAGGAGCTGAATCTGTATTATAGGGTTAAGATTTGATGGTTCATTTTTAAAATTTCCCCTACATGTGTGCTATTTTATATGGAACAGAAATTTAGACATATTGAACTTGAAAACATACCTGGGATGAATCTATTTAGATCATCGGCACTTGTAAATGAATGCCATTCTTAATTGGTTGAAACCATTCTAATAATTTTTCATTTCATGTTTTGTGGAATTGGTTGAATCTGTGTAAAATAGACAAAATTATAGGATTTAGGTACTTGAAACTTAACTCATGTTTGATTATGATTTCAGGCTTTGCCCCCTTCAGAAATTAATTTCGTGCCACTGAAACAGGTAAGAGTTTAATTTTCAGTATGAAATCTATGTTGAGAAGTTGTTGAGTCTACAATTTACACTTGCATATGGTCCTGTTTGGAAAAGCATGAAAGCTCTCTCTCTCTATCACTCTATCTCTCTCTCTCTCTATCAGTCTATCTCTCTCTCTCTCTCTCTCTCTCTCTCTCTCTCTCTCTCAGTTTGACAAAGCAAAGGGCATTGTAGGGGTTTGAAGGTATCTGACTTGGTTTATAGTAGATATGTTACTCAAAGTGTCGATACAAATCATTCAGTTTTAATGTCTTCTATAGTATCTGGCATGTGAAACTTTGTTTTCGCTTCTGATGTTATTTCCTTTTAATTAATTAAGCAGCTCAGATATCTGGCCACACAATTAGTTGCACTTGTAATTCGATGGATCAAAGATACAAAGGAATTGGTATACATCCACGGGGTTAATGGGGTTAATGCCATTGTAGAAAATATTTGCATAATTTCTTCTTATTTATCTGCCTCTAATGGGTGGCAGATTCATTCTTACTACTGCCAGACACTTTTGCATTGGTGCATTTTGACAGTGAACATTTAATTATGGCTGCTGACTCTTGCTTTCTCTTACTTTTGTTTATTTTGTATAGTACGTTTGTTCGAGTTTTTATTTGTCCTATTGCTAAGACTAATTTGTGGGACCTATATTTGTTTAGACCAAAAAATTTGCAGCAGATGAACTGATGGAATTTTACCAAGTAAGTCTTTGTTTAATATGAAATTCTTGGTTTCTTTTGATTTGTTTTTGTACAAGTCAAGTTTCTGGAGACCATGATGTTTTTTTTTAAATTATTCATCTTGTGTACAGTATTTTTATGTTTGTGTTTTCTAATTTCTAAGATGGTTAGTCATTGATGCAAGTTTTTGATAAGTTACTTTTTTATTTACTTGTGCAGTCAGATCAAAAACTGAAGAAATACTTGCACATCATTGAGGGTTCACCAGTGTTCCCTGTCATATATGATCGGAACAGGTATTTATCAGTTGATTATTATATCTCATTGACTTTGTGTTATGTTACTGCTCTTGTTACGTGTGCACTTGTTTGAGCACTTGTAGGCAAGTACTTTAGTTGTCCATAAATTTTCATCTTTGTGGCTTTCCATGGCCAACCTGTGGATGTCCAGTATTCTTTTGGTTTTTGCTCAGTTGGTTCTATGATGATTAAACATTTTATGTTTCTGTTATTTTATGTTAATTTGCAATGGGGTGTTTCTCTTGGTGTTAGAATTTGATACTTTTTTTTTATTTGTGTCATTTATTCTGTGAAATTTTATTTGGGGTTTCTTTCATTTTAATGAAACTGTCTGCAGAACTGTTTTGTCTTTACCCCCAATTATCAATGGTGCTCATTCTGCCATTACTTTAAAGACAAAGAATGTGTTCATTGAATGCACTGCCACTGACTTAACAAAGGCCAGTATTGTTTTGAACACAATGGTAAGAAAAAGAAGACTGTCACTTCTGTTTGTGTTGGTATTTTTTGGTTTTCCTGTGTATTTAAATTATGCAGCATGTTGCAGGTGACCATGTTCTCAGTGTATTGTCAAAGAAAGTTTGAAGTTGAACCAGTAAAAGTTGTATACCCTGATGGCAAAGCATTTTTGTACCCTGATCTATCAGTCTACAACATGCCTGTTCCTTTATCGTATATAACTAGTATAGTTGGAGTCTCTTTGCTGGCAAAGGAGGTATTATTCCTAGTCTGCAACATGCCTGTTCCTTTATCATGTTTTCTTTCTCAAGTTGTAATTTATGATCTTGAACATAAAAACTTAAAATTGCTAATTTTTTTAGCACTAAATTTCCTCACATACTATCTCGGGCAGTAATTTATCAGCCCTTTCGTTTATTTCTTATACTGAACTAAGATGGGACGAAGCATGCCTCAAGAGTAGAGCTCTGCTCTCCATCTCTCTAGAGAGATGGAGAGCAGAGCTCTACTCTTGAGGCATGGTTCGTCTGTGTGAGAGATGGAGAGAGAGTGAGCTAAAATAACTATATATCTGGTTTGAATTTGTTAACGATCCAACTCATTGAGTTTGTAAATATCCTACATTTATGTGTGTAAACAAAATTGAAGGGTTACAGTTTCTTAGAGTAATAAAAGTTAGTATGTTAGGCAGTGGTGATGGGTGGGTTTCTAATTTTTATTTATGCAATCATGCTGCGTTGACAACTCTGTCTGTATCATCCAAATAACCAATCAAGGAGCAAAGTTGCTATTTAAATATGGAGCATCTCCTCGAAATTGCACCTTGATTCCATGATAGCTTAATCCCACTTCAGTTTTTGAAATAACAATAGGTTAGTAAATAGATAAAATTATTTTTAGAGTCTTCTTCATAAGCTTAGCTTTAACCATGCTCAGCTCTTAAGTAACTGACCTTCTTCTGGCTCTGTTTTGACCTTGAGTTACCTGTTATATTCTTAAACAGATTAACCTCCTGTCTCACTATTAGGTCAGGTTAAATTAAGAATAATTAGGTTGCTGTCTGAAGCTTATTTATATATTGACTCTTCCTCCTACCAGACTTTAGGAGCTGGGGTGTGCAATATTTCATGAAACTCGAAAATGATTGAATTGATTAAGTCTGCTTTTTGTTCCCCCCCTCCCTCCTCCCTTCAAACCCAAAAAAAAAAAAAAAAAAAAAAAAAAAAAATTCTGGTTAGTAGTTTCACTTTCAGTTTGAGTGCACTGGCTGCTTGTTAAAATCCAATAAATTGTGATGTTGTTGGATTGATAGCAATCTGTGAAATTTACCGTGTGTTAGTTAGAATTAAGTTTTAGCGGTAATGTCTATATTTTACTTATGTACAAGACACACACACACACACACACACGTATATACATGTACATATTCATGCACGAGGTTGACCGTTAAAAATGCCAGCAAACTTCCTAAAATTTTATTATTACTGAGTACCCTAGCTGCTAAGGACCTGATAAAACACACAAGTTAGCTCGAGAACAATGCAATGAATCACTATTGCACATTGCATAGACAGACTAGAATTAATTTACTTGAGATCCCAAATAGGTTGCACTTACTTACACACTCTTATAAACTGTATGATATGCAGTTAAAGTATTGGTAATGTGTTTTGACTTGTCCAATTTACTTTTTGTTCTTGCTGTCTTTGTCCTGGTTTAATTTGTCATAGCTTGATTACATTTCAGATAGCCAGTTTGCTACATAAAATGCAATTGCATGCTAAGCAGTCTATATCAGGAGATAAAGAAGTCAATTTCATTGTGTCTGTACCTCCTACAAGAAGTGATGTTCTGCATGCTTGTGATGTGGCTGAGGTATTTTTCTCACTTATTGCTAACATCTAATGCACTATATTCATTTAATTGTACTTGCATGAATTGACTGCTGCTTTCTTGCTTCTCAAGGATGTTGCAATAGCTTATGGGTACAATGAAATACCTAAACGGAAACCGTCATCTTTGAAGCCATTTTCATTGAATCAGCTGAGCGATCTAATCAGGATGGAGGTAATGTTATTCTTCTGCTTATGTTAGGCACCAACCTGAGACAACTTTTGCATCTATCAACCTTAAAATTAGCTTCAAATGATAAAAGTGGTTCCTATTGTTGTCTTTTGTCACTTCTCTATGGATGGCATTCTCCATGGTTGGTATTATGTCTTTTCCCCCCTTAATGGAAATCTTAGCCTATATAATCATTTATTGTTGTTATCAGCAATTTATTGAACAAATGCATGCATTCATGCTTCTCTGACCTTCTTTTGCCCACTGCATGTGACAATTGTTTGTGTCAATTTAATTTCAACTCCTCTTAATCTTGATTTTTCATCAGTTTGTAGCCATCATTAAGAACATGTTTTTATTCATTTGAAAGATTGATGACTGCTGAAACTCTCATTTAATTGCTTTCTGATAATTATGAATTTATTTGGGTTGACTTTTTTTTTTATATTTTTTTTATCCCTGTTTTTCAACCTTCTGTGCCTTACGCACACACGACACATTACAGATAGTAACTATTCAAAGTTCAAAGTGAAACATGACACATGTTCTGAAATAAGGTAGTGGCATATTGCCATGTCACGATATCTTGTCCAACACCTTTGAATGTGTATCAGCTCTCTTATCTGGATCTCTTAAATTCTTTTTTGTTTTTAATAAATCTGTTATGTAAAGAATATCTGTCAGTTTACAAACATCTCTATACTGGTGCCACTGTCACTGTAAGCACTGTCTCAACTACTAGCACCAATGGTCAGATCTCTGAGAATTGAAGGAACTAGTGTGGTTTAAACATGATTTATAAGTGTATTGTGGGAAAAAGGCAAAATAAGGCTTTGATTTTGCTTCCTGGAATTCTTTTACATGAACATTTTGGGAGTTATGACTATAGCAGGGTGGGTAAGACAGCTGAGCAATGTGTTAATGAAATTAGGGGAAATATCACGCTCCTGCCCCCCCCGGGGGGGGGGGGGGGGTGTTGAAGAAGAAGAAGAAGAAGAAGAAAAGAATATTAGAATGCCTTTGTTCATTGCTATCCATTGAAAGAAAGGCAACTTGACCCAGAGAGAAGGTTTGCTCACTGGACTGGAACCATATCCTTGCCACATGACTTCAGAAGTTCCTTAAGAAAGTGAGAAATAACATGTTTGTAAGAAGCAGGGCTTATCACCAGTCATTACCTCAAAAATTGAGTTAGCTTATATTTGGTGCCGGGGGAAAGGAAGAACAGAAAATATATACTGTTTGGCATTCATATTTGTGGCAAAAGATTTTTGATATCTGTATCACTTTTTAAATAAATTGTTATATACTGTGAATGGCCAGGAGCGTAACACTATCTCTACTTGTGTCTATTACAAGGAAATTTGGCACAGGAATTCAGGTAACTTCAGAAATAAGGAGGTTTTTGTATTGGAGAAAAACCTCCTGGGAGGTCAACTTAGTTTACCCTTTATGTAATATATTATTCAGTCATGCTTATCTTGTGAATAGTTTGCTGTTTAAATTTTGTGCATCGAGGACCCGTTTCTCTATCCTTGTAGTTCCCCTTGGATTTGTGTATTAATACTTTTGACTATTTGTTGGTGATCTCGTTCATGACAATTGTTCCTATGGTAAATGATTTATACAGGAGCTGTGAGTGTGGGCTTATATTCCTCACTTTTTTCTTTACATTTCAGGTTGCGATGGTCGGATTCACAGAAGTGCTAACATGGATTCTCTGCTCCTATAAAGAAAATTTCACTATGCTGAATCGTAAGGATGATAAAGCAACAGCAGCAATTAATGGAAATCCTCGTTCTGCTGATTTTGAGGTTGGTTTGATTTATTGTGCTAATAACAAAGAATATTTACATGATTTATTGTTCATAGCAGATCAGTTTCTTGTTACCCTCTTAATTTTTGTTTACCCAACTTGGTTTCTTTGTCACGATATGATGTGATCCTGGAGATCTTCTATGCACAATGACCTCCAGCAATTACCATTTTAAAGTTTTGATATTGACTTGAGACTTTGATGCCTCTTCATATAAGCAATTCTTGCATGCATATTCCTTTAAATTTATAGGATTACAACAAAGATAAAAGAGGAGCACTTTAGGAAGATTCCCTCATCTTCATGGTACCATTAGTGCAGCATTTTTTGGGGAACTTTGACATCTAACTCTTATGAATAGCTTAAAGGCATTTTTGAGTTCCTGTTATATAATAGACATCTAACTATTTCTTTTTTGACATTTGATGGCAACAGAGCTTCTTATTGGAGCCTGACATTTATTAGCTAGCTGTTGCCAAATTGGTTTATGAGCCTCAAACAAGAAGCCATCTGGTAGTTATACACAGCTAACGCACTCCACGATTCTGAATACATCTATAAGCCCCTTGCTGTGGGACCCAGTACCTCAGATTCTTTATACTGCCTGTTAAGGCTGTGCATGGGTCAATATGTTAATTTGAGTATTAGTTGGGTTGATTGAAATGAACTAAATGTGAGTGATGGCCAGTTTTAACCAGCCAAGTATAGTGGATATTGCTACTTTTTAAGGGTCTTTTTTCTTATCTTTGAATGAGTGTTTGATTCTCTGTCCCCAGTACTTTCTCGCTTCTTCCTTTCAACATATCCCCACTGGAGAAAAAACAGACCCAAAGATTTGTTCATCTAATTGGTTTGATCCTTCCAGCTTATATTGGGGTAAAAAATCACAAAAATTTTTGTCGATCGGAATTTTTCAATATTGTGCCAGTCTAATTAAAATCTAAAGTCTAAGGTGGAATGTTGCCAAAATTGGGCCAACAACCATAGATTCTCTTCTTTTGCCTTATAAAATATAAACAATTAATTTCTGTGGTTAAAATAAATCCAGGGTAATTCTTTGAAATGATCTCAAACTGGAAACTGGTTTGGTAACAATTCTACCAACTCATTAGACTGAAATTCATTAGTTTGGCTGTCTTTAGTGTTTTTGGCCGTGTAAGGAACTTGTACATTTTTATAGGTAAATGCTAGCTGTTGAAGGCACCTTTTTGGTTATGATAGTTTCGTGCTAAGAGTTTCAAAACGCATTAGTTCAAAGGATTTATCTTGTACACTATTCAACAGGGGAAAATTCTAGGAGCATGCTGTTTTCATAACAGTTTAACTATTTTTTATAAACATGCATGAATCTAAACAGGCTCATGTCGAATTTTCGTAGTTGATTTTGTAGAAGTCTTTTCCGTAGGTTAAATCAAATTTTAATAAACATGCATGAACATAAACAGGTTCATGTTGAATTTTCTTAGTTGATTTTGTAGAAAATCTTTTCTATAGGTTAAATCATTGGCATGATTTAATTTAATATAAGATTATTCATACCCTCCCCCTTTTCTGTTGCAAATTGCCATGCATTTTCTCTTATCTATTACTGCATTTATTCTCAGCATGGTTGCTACTTGTGTACATCTGCAGGTGGTGCGCACCAGTCTTATGCCTGGTATATTGAAAACTGTTGGACACAATAAAGATCACCCAAAACCTATAAAGGTACATGACGTTTTTTACTGGTGCATATAAGAGGAACTTAATTAAATGTGATGATATCGAAATGACTACTTAACAAGTCAAGTCTACAGAAGTATAATGCTACATTGCTCAATTTGCTCTTTCTGTTAGGCTTCCTCCAGTAACAAATTATGTATGGTTCTCTTATGAAAGTCACATACGGGTTTGTAAGTAATAATGACAAGACTGATAATTCCTTCCCACTCACATATGACCATTGAATGGGGAGACAAAAGCGAATTGGTATCCCAATTGACCAGAAATGCTTAATGGTAGTAATTCAATCTTTGGATCTACTAACTTGTTTGTGCCTCTTTTTAACCTATCATAAACCAAATATACATCGCTACAATTTCCTATCATACTCCAGCATTTTTCTCAATGCTTTTGAATCTTTTAATTTGCTTTTGTGAAATGAAATATTTATTTTACATTTGAAATTACTGTGGCATAGGAATAAGTTTGGTATATATTTTATGTAACTTTTAGATACCATTGAATTTTGCTTGTCTAACTGTTAAGTAGGGGTGTAATCGAGTTGAGCCAAGCCTGAATACCACTATATTCGAGCTTGGCTCGACTCTAGAATACCTATACTCGAGCTCGAGCTCGAGCTCGATCGAGTATGCAAATATCAAGCTCAAACTCAAGCTCGATTCGAGCTCACTCAAGTAATTTTTATTATTATTAAATAATATTGAATAATAATTCTTATAAACTAATATTGATTAATTTTTAAATTTTAAGGTTAAATTTATAAATAATAAAAACTTTATGGGGGTGCAAAATATAAAGAATAGAAAGTTCTCCTCCAAACAGAATTACATTTAAATCCCTAAACTACATCTAATTCACAAAGAGGGCCCTCAATTTGAAACGGGTGGCACAGCTGGCAATTTGTTGCACGCCGCCTACCACCACCGCTGGAATCTCGCTGGAGATGGTGTTTTGTTACAGAATAGCATCATTGGGCTTATTTTTTTTTTTTCATAAATTACAAATATGAACTTAGATTCACGTGAAAATTTCTAAAACTTAATTTATATGATCAAATAAACTATAATAATATTATCACTAATCCACCTCAAATCATCACCAAAACACAGATTTTTACTCCAATTGAATCCCCTCAGTTTATACATCATAGGGGAGTGAAAATAGGACCAAAAACATGGTGGATCGCAGCCAATCGGTAGAGATTGAGGTGGTGGCTCTTTACTCTTCCAACTAGATAAAACCAAGAAGATCCCATTAGTTCATACATCACAGGGATCTATGTCATGGACTCTTCACTGACTTCCGCCACACCTGTGTCCTGCTGCGTCCTGTCAGACATGGGTGTGGGTGTGGCATAAGACATGGGTATGAGTATGGGTGTGGCATAAATGAATTGAAATGTTCACTTTTTCCAGACGTAACCGTGTCGGACTCTTCATTCGTACCCGTGTCTGCATTCTCCCGTACCTGAGTCCATGTAACATAGACAGGGACTAAAAAAATAAGATCGAAAAATGGCAAATAGCAACCAATTGGGTCGAATTTGAGGTTGCTATTTCCATGTCTAAGCAGAGACCTCTCCTCCCAACCACATACAAATTCACCAGACAAAGAGATAGATAGTGGATCTGAAGGTCATGAGGGAGAGAGAGGATGGTATGCAAGAGGTGGAATGCCCATGAGAGAGCAGGTCAACAAAGAAAAGAGCTGACGAGAGAGAGAGAGAGAGAGAGAGAGAGAGAGAGAGTTTGGATAATTGAAAGAGAGGATGAGAGGAAAGAGATAAGACAATTAGCATGTTTATTAGTTTAATTTCATATTCTACAATTACCAAGATTGCCACCTTTGTTTAAAATTGTAAAAGGTATAATATGTAGTTTGCTTAAGAAATATGGGTATTTTGGTAAATTTAAATATTAAAAAAATTAATATATACACATATTCGAGTAGCTCGATGAGCACTCGAGTAGTATGCAAAGGTGCTCAAAATCAGCTCATCAACCTTAACGAGTTGCTCGAGATCAGCTCGAGTTCGATCAGATTCGAGAGTCGAATTGAGTAGTTGACCGAGCTGCTCGAATCGTTTACATCCCTACTGTTAAGCATTCATAATTGATGATGAATACTCTGCTATAATCAGCCGAAATCTGAAATTAGAACTACGGGCATGAAAGATAAGCTATATATGGGGAAAATAAAAACTACTGAAAATTTCACACTAGAACTTCTAACCTAATGCTAATGATTATGTTTTGGCAAAAGGTTCTAGGATTAATCCAACAAGACAAGCTACAAGTACTCAACAAATAGGAACATGAAATTACTATCATGCTTACAATCTGAAACTGTTCACCTTTCTCCTTGAGTTTCATTGACTAACTTTCACATCAGTCATGATGTCTGACGTTAAAGGAATAGAACTGAGCAATGCACTAATGCAATGTCCATGTTTTAATTGATTCCTGATCTGAATAACAGTTTTACTTTTCTTTCCATGAAAAGCAAAAAGTAAATTTGAAGTCAGGAGAGGAGAGAAACAAACAGATTTAGATTATTGTTTGGAGACGGAGTGGAATGATGTTCCCCATTTTTGGTGATGGAGACTTGTGGTGGTGTAACTTACTGTCTCTCCTGTGTCGATGGTGATTGCACTTGAGATTTATAGCTGAGGATTAGGCTTTCCAGATTTGACATCAGGGATTTTAATATTTTGAAAGGCATGGTAAACTTTAAAACATCTGAAAATGGATTTTGAAAACTGGAATAAGCAACAAAGTCTTCCAGGTTTGGCCTGGTGGGTTCTGAATCAAACCCAGATTGGTGACATATGTGGTTTGCTAACGACCAGTTAAACTGACTGATCCAGGCCCGATTTTAAAGGATAGATTAGTTCAATAGATATGATATTATGCCCCATTGCTGATTGATTTGTTTTTTAACTGGAGTGGGGCTTTACACTTGATTGTATGACGTACGGTACCCATAATTCTGTTTCTCAACCACTCTTACTCCTATTCCCTTTGATGTGATGCATAGACTAGTTTGTCATGTATATTTTGCTAAAGATGATAGCTATTAAATGCCCTTTTAAATTGCTTGCTTATTTAGCATGGTATGTGATATTTGGCTTATATAGTTGTGCTTTTAAATCTCTCTAACACTTCAATATCATTTCAGATTTTTGAAGTTGGGGATGTAGTGCTATTGGATGAGACAAAAGATGTTGGTGCAACAAATCGCCGTCACATTGGAGCTTTGTACTGCGGAGCTAATTCTGGGTTTGAGGTATTGTTTCTTTGCTATGTTCCATTTTTACCTGAAACTCTCATTTTGAGAATAAGTGCCAGATTGCTTGGAGACATTTGCTTTTGAAAGGATATCTGTGTTGCTTTGCACTTGGTAGTGGATACTTTTTCTTCCCCATTTTTGTTTATATATATTCTTTTTGAGGGAAGAAAGAAAGGGAAAACAGAGAAGGAGAGAAGGAAGAGAAGAGAAGCCCCCCCAGGTGTTATAAATAAATAAACTTTTTATATTAACAGGTACCAAGTGGTGCCACCGGTCAACAATCTTGAGTTTTTTGGTTGATGTGTAAAATTTTGTGACTGAAGGCTTAAATTGGACACCTTTATTGAACATAAGGGAGATCTGATCTCTCAGTACAAATTCATATATAGAAAAAATTCAAAATAGTGTACAATTATGGGATAACTATTACCAACTTATAAAAATATACTGCAACTTCTCAACTGTTTCATTCTCTTTTCATGGTACCTATAAACTTGCGCTTTCTAATCACTTCATGGCACCTATAAACTTGTGCTTTCTAATCATCAATAACTATTGGAATTTTAGGTAGACTTCTTGGTGGAAAGAGTAATCAATTTACTTGAGAATTTGCTCAAGCTTGTTTCTGATGGGTTTGTTAATCAATTAAACGTGGACAAGATTTATTGTCTTTGTTAGTTTGTTGAGCTTAGCTCCAGCGCTGCTCAACAAGCATAAAATCTAACAAATTTACAGAAAATAATTTGGAGCTCTGCTCAATGGAAATCTTATTTGAGATTGTCTTGACCATAAACAAACCAAGCTTGAATACAATTTTCAGGAGGTTCTACTAACTTATCGTTGTTTCGTTGTTAAAGTTGATTCAGGCAGGGAACATTGCTAAAGAAAATGCAGGAACTGTGTGGATATGAGGGTTCTGGATATAGGGAGGGTATAGCTGCATCATTTTTCTTTTCTTTTTTTTTTGGTGCGTGAGTGTGCTGAGAACTGCTGGCTGTAATTTTGGGGAGAAGGGCGCTGCTGGAGGTGAAGGAAAGAGGGAAAGCTGGGGGGAAAGGATATACTTGGGAGGTTTTGACTGAGGGATTTTTTTTTTTTTTTTGATGGGGAGGTTTTTTGGGCGGTGCAGTGGAGGGTGAGCGTGCGCACTAATAGTTTTTTTGTGGCCTGGAGGCAGGATCAAGGTGTTGGTCCTTGGGGTAGGTTGATGTTTGTTCCTTTGTGGCAGGAATGTTGATTACTTTGGTGGGCATTCCCTGATGGTCTTGGAAATGTTTGGTTTCAGACTCTTGCATCTTAATTCTTTTCCCTGTTTTGTCTTTAACTTTAGCTTGATCTTATTGGAGGAGGTAAAATTTGTCATTTCATGTATTAATTTAACTCCATGCAGCGAACCTTGGGACAATGGGGCTAGAAATGATATATATATATATATATATATATATATATATAGTGTGTGTGTGTGTGTGTGTGAGAGAGAGAGAGAGAGAGAGAGAGAGATTTATGTGTTAAAAAACAGAAATATTTATGTGTTAAAAAACATGTTACAATAATAATAATGATGATAATAGTAATGCTAAAGGAAAATCCATTAAAAAAGTGATAAGAAAGAAAAATTAGGATTAGAGTGAATCTTGAAATATATGATTGGTATTAAAATATCAGTCTCCAAAATTAAGAAGATGAATAATTGAAGGTAGTAAAGTATTTATTTAAAACAAACTACATTGGCTTCTGACCATGTTTTACTATTTTTGATCGTCTCTCAGCTCCTTAATTTTTTATTTTATTTTATTTTATAAGCTTCATAGTTCATTTGATTATTCAATTATGATATTTCTATTGCTCAAGGGTTTTTAGTTTTAGCTACCAGATGAATGGAATTGATATTTGTCTTTTTGCAGCTAATACATGGTCTAGTAGACAGAATCATGGAAGTGAATGGAGCACCTTTTGTGTCACCTGGGGACAATACGGGCTACTATATCAAAACCGCAGATGTAAGTGTTATACTGCAGTGTCTCCTCGAAACTGCATGTCTTAAGTTTGATGATTATGCTTGTTTGATTACCTACTGTAGGAGCCTGAGTTTCTTCCGGGGAGACAAGCAAGCATCGTTTACAAGGGGAAGCAGATAGGCACTTTTGGTATCGTGCATCCAGAGGTACATGATTTGTCGTTCAAGTAGACGTGTTTTGGAATGTCAAATTCAAGATGCTAGAACCAAAGTACCTTAAAATTATTGGACTAATTTATAAAATGAATTGGCTATACAGTGTACTTGAATCTCTTGGATAAAAGCTTAGTTTACAGAACTTGTATACTTAAGTTTGCTTTTGGTTTCATAATTCTAATTATAATTACTACCCTTTCCAAAATGTTGTCAGCACAAGATTCTTTTTCATATAGCATGTCTCGCAATTGTGCACTAGTGCAATGTGCGTCACCTAATCTGTATTCTTAATCCTATTTGTATGTAATGCGTCCATGCAAAATGTGTGCACCTAGTTCACGATTCATGGTTGAGTGTGTATCAGAATGCTCTCAACTGTCAGGCATGCATGGAATATTTGGTTTTATTACTTGGTTCTTAGTGATGACCTTATGCATGTTGTTATCTGTTAAGGTATCTGGTTACTGTATACTACAATTACTCTGATTTTACACTAGCACTGAATTGACTTTGAATCTCTTTCTCTAATTGTCTTTTGAGAACAACGAATTGATAGATGGTTTTCTTGTGGATATCAGGTGTTGCAAAACTTTGACATTCCAGATCCGTGCTCCTTTGTCGAACTTAACATGGAGAGTTTTTTGTAGAGTTCGATCTTTAATGATTTACATACGTTTTCTATGGTATTCTTGTAAACTTATTAATTCATTGCAAGCTATGTAATTTACGTTTTATTTTACTACATTTTTTTGGGTTTTTTTTTTTGGTAGCGCTCTTATTGTTACGATACTGGAAAATTTACCATAGAAATAATGTTCACAGAAGTGTCTCTTTTCCACCCACAGCTCGGTGCCCCCCCCACCCACCCCAAGGCCCCGCGCCGCCTTCATTTTTTTTTTTGGGTTCCGGGGGGGTAGGGGTCGAGGGTGTTGGGGAAGAAATGGTTTTACGGAGTTGCTTGACCTAAGTTGGTTAGCTCTCTCGAACTATTTCTCTTCCTTTCACCAATGTTTTAAAAATCAGATCGGTCAATGAATCGGAGGGAGGTTCGGTTTACGGTTGGACGGTTTAATGTTTTTTTACTTTTTATAATTTAATTTAATATATAATATAAAATAAATACTAGATATAACTAGTGTTGATTTAGTTAACTCATTAATTGTTCAAATATGTTCAAATATACAAGTTAATGAATTTAGTATATTTAAATATACAAGTTCATGAATTTATTATACTGAAATATACAAGTTAATGAATTTATTATATTTAGTAAAAATTTTATGAAATATTCGAAGTCTATAGCAATTAAATCAACAACGAAAATGACATTACAAGTATAAAACATATAATAACTATAACAAGTGTATAGGGAAAAAAATACAGATAAAACACGTATGTTCAAATTCATCACGAAAGTATATTATTATATTTTTAATATTTTGAATGACAATCTTGAATATTCTAAATTATTAAACAATATTTGTTGTTTGTTTTCACATTTTTTACTTTTTTAATATCGTTAAAATTTATTTTTCCATGTAAAATTTAAATTTATTTTTAAAATTAAATAATACAATTAACTTTGTATATAGGTAGGTTGGAGTAAATGTAATTGTTTAAAATAAAAAATTCTTTTGTAAGGTAGGTCACATACTCAAATGATTTTCAAATTTCAATTTGATTGTCTTACTATTTATTTAGTTTGGTTACCACACTTAATAAGAGGTAATTATTACAAATTTGTATCAGTCTAGAATTTGATTTAAAATTTTTTAAAAAGGCCTAAATTTTATTTAGAATCGGTTCTCAAACTTTAACTTTAGATGTATTCTCTTTAAAGTAATTTTATGTTTGACGTATCAGATTATTGAGCGAATTAATTTGACTCTATAGTGTAGTTTCAAAAATAAAACTAACAAGTAAATCTATTTGCTTATTAGTTCTTAATTTAATCAATTCTTTTTAATTTACATAATTTTTTTTAATATGGTAACTAAAATTTAATTTACTTTCTCCAAACTAATTTTTATATATCTCCTCGACCATAAAATTTTTACATTTCCACCATCTTTCCATCTCATACTACTAGCTAAACCCTTCAATAACACCGTTAAAAAATCTAGCCTTTTGTACTATTAAAGTTTTGAATCCAAAACAAAAAATTTTCAGTTTTAGTAAACTAAAAAGGTTTCACTTACTACGACAATAAATATTGCCATCTACCAAATTCTACCCATTAACCTCATGTGTGATCCTTTTTAAACCTTCAGCTTTCAACTCTGCAAAAGCAAAATTAGAATTTGTTCATTTGAGTATAATTGTGTTTAAAGAAAATTTGAGAATCTCATAGCAACAGGCGGATTGTAATTTAGTAGTTGTAAACACCAAATTTTGACATACTTTTTGTCAAATATGTGTGTTACTTCATTTCGGGGGTATTTTTTATTTTTCGATGGTCGATTACAATTTTTGTGTATAATTATGACTAATTCGTCACATCAGGGGCAAAATGGTAATTTCACCACGTAAATATTATTTTATTTCCTAAATGCATAATTTTACTATTTTTATCATTATTTATAATTTTAATAATTTTTGGGAGTCATTTATTATTTATTTAAAATTTTAGTATTTTTAAACTTAATGGCGCGTTTTTCAATGCACTCTTTTTACTGAGAATTTTCAAGTGAAAAATTTTATATGTGCATTTTGTATATTCATAGATTTTTTTGTAAAAATTACATAATTTTTAGAGGTCATTTAGTATTTATTTAATTTTTGTCTTTTTTGTTTAATTAAGGGCACATTTCCCAAGAATGCGTTAATCTTAAAATTTTTGAGTGAAAATTATTATATATGTGCTTAATGTGATAATGTATGTTGTGTAAAATTTTGTGATTTTTTTTAATGTCATTAATTTCATAAATTTTATAATTTTACCATATTTAGGTCACGTTTGCCAATGCACTTTTTATTTAAAATTTTCTTTATGAGAATTTTGTATATGTGCATTTTATAAATTTTATGTAAAAAAAATTTTCATAATTTATTTATTATTATTATTTTTTAAGACTATTTGGTATTTATTTTGAATTGTATTTTTCTAATGTTGAATTAACTTTTAATTTGTTGAACATGAATGTTTCTTTTTTCCTTCTTATAATGTTGTATTTCAGTTTTTTTAATATATAATTTAAAAGAGTTCAAGTAGTTTTTATTTTATTTTATTTTGTTTTTAATTTTTTAATTTTTCTTTGTTTTCTTCATTTCCTTACAAAATTCCAAAAAAAAAAAAGGGGGGCAAGCAGCAGCAGCGTTGCTGCTGCTGTTTGCTTTCTGCTATGGCAGTTACCAGCCATCCTTCCTACCCTAAAAAATACCATCATCACAGTTACTATTGTCCAATCTCCTAGCATCACCAACTCTATTCATAGCCATCCTATTTGCACTCAATCTACCAGATTTTAGGAGATTGTTTTGTTATTTCATCAAATCAAAAGCACACAATACACTCATAGCTCACTGATTGCATTTCACTTCATCTCCCTCTGATCTCTCGACCATACACAAACAGCATACACGCACACACCAGACACACTTCACTTGCACCTGCACTTCACATATTTTCACTCTCCCTCTCCTTCCCATTCTTCTCCCTCGGTAGACACACACCATTTTTCACTGCCCCTAACTTCTCTCGACTCACACACTTCATTCATCTGCACACACAAGACTCCTCACTAGCACACTCTTCCATTCTTCCTCCCTCTCGGCTCTCATAGCACACACACACTCCATTCACTCAACACTCACCCCTTGCACATTCAAACACACACCTGAATACAATCCTAATCGCACTACACAACCACACAGACATTCACTCACATTGCAAAACACTCCACAAACAAACACACACACACACCACCTTCATCAGTCCACCTGCACAGAAATCACACCAGTTCACTCACTTCATCCCACCTTTCTCACAGTTTCCTTCACCTGCAACTCACACAAACCACACACCAGACACATTCACACATTCAAACGCACACCTGCACACACATTAAGCCATATACGCACACAGAACTCATACTCACACACAATACACTCACAATTCATACACACCCACACACAGAACTCACAAACACAGAACTCACAAAACGCACACCTGCAACCACTTTCATTCCCTGCATCACAAACACACACATTTCACATTCAGTTCATCTACATAAGCACACACTTTACACACACTTGCACAATCCAAACAACCAAACATTCACAAACAATTCACAGGCACACACACGCACATTTGCATACACAATCAGTCACACACATCCACACATACACCCACGCACAGTCAAACACGCCACTCAAACATTACACACATAAGCGCAACTAACCCCCTGCTTCTCACCCTCATTGCCTACAACTAGTACAAGCTCCACCGCCATCCATCAACGACACCGCCAGTAAACTCCGCCAATTTCTCGGCCAAACCAGGTAAAATTCATGGCTCTCCCTTTAATTTTTGGTGCATAGATTAGGTTTATGCTAATTTGGGTGAAGAAAATAATTTAGGGAAGAGAAAATTGATTCGGGTAGATAGATAAATAGAGAGAGAGAGAGAGAGAGAGAGAGAGAGAGAGAGAGAGTGAGTGAGAGAACGAGAGAAATCGAAGAGTTAAACACAGAGAGAAGGAAAGCCGGAGAAGCAGAGGGAAATCAGGGAAAGAAGGAAGAAAGAGAAAGAAAAAAGAAAAGAGAGAAGTTTGGAAAAGTAGAAAAGAAAGAAAGAAGACAGAAAGAAGAAAGAAAGAAAGAAAGAAAAAAAAGAAAAAAAAAGAGAGAAACGAAAATCGTTAAAAAAAAAAAAGTTTTAGCCAAAGCTACGTCGTTTTCGGCATGAAACGACGTAGTTTTGGTTAGTTTTATTTAGTTATTTATTTTTATTATTTTCAGCAGATTATATATATTTACATTTTGCCCCCTTAGGTTCTTAATTGTTTGATTATGTCGTTCAATACTTTTAGTTTACTTCATTTAAGTCTTTTTTATTTAAGTTGACCCCTGGAATTTGTAGTTCCTTTCAATTATGTCCAAATTAATTGCAATATGGTTCTAATATGTCTGGAAATTGCAATTTTATACCCCTAAGTTTGCTGAAATTGCGAATTTGTCCTTAAATCTTGTTGAAATTCATTTTACCCCCCTAGGTTTGTTCTAGTTTTCATTTTTATTCCCCATGCATTGTTGGAATTGTACTTTAGCCCTATGCATTGCTGGAAATTCTATCTTTGGCCCTAGAATATTGCTGGAATTTATATTTTTGCCCCCCAAGTAACTAGAACTTGCATTTTCACTCTTGAATGTTGTTGAAATTATAATTTGGTGTTTAATACTTGTTGAAATTTACAAATTGGGGCTTATTGTTGCTGTAAAGTTCATTTTTATCCTTGAACATTGCTGGAAATTGCAATTTAGTTCTTAAGTTTGCTGGAATTTCAATTTGATCCTCAAATATTGCTGGAAATTTGATTTTTACCTCACCAAACTTGCTGAAATTGCATTTTTTGCATTTAAATGTTGCTGTAAATTATATATTATCCCATAACTTTGCTGAAATTACATTTTTGGCCTTAAGTATTGCTGGAAATTTTTTATTTTTGGCATTATGCTTGCTGGAAATTATATTTTAGCCCTTTAAATTTGTTGTAAATTATGTTATTACCTTAACTATGGTTTGAAATTGTAATTTCACCTTTTAGTTTGTTGTAAATTATATTTTTACTCTAAGAATGTTGCCTAAATTTTCATTTTTAACCCAAAACCTTGGAACATTTTTATGTTTTGCAAAAAAAAAAAAAAAAAGAATTTAATTAATTCCTCAAGTTTTTTAATTATTTTCTTTTCATATTTTATTTTATTTTAATGTTCCAAAATTTGGTCTTTTATCTAATTAATGCTTAAATTAGTTTCTTTATTTATCTTTTATTTATTTTGGTAATTCTTATTTGTGTGTTAAAAACTTAATTATGCATTATTGTATTTTATTTTTTTATCATCCTTTTATTTTATTTTTATTTTTATTTTTATTTTTTATTTTTTTTAACTAAACAATTTTTTTTACAAAATATTTAATTATTGTTTTTTTTCTTCTTTTGTTTTCTTTATTATTGCTATAATTGTTTTGAACTATTGTGGCATGTTTATTGTGATTAATATGAAATTATTTAATTAATGATTTATTTATTTAAATAGTGGTGCCTTAATAAGTTTGTTCATGTTGTTAGCATTTATACCGAGTCTTCGAATGGGAGGTACCCCTATTATCCTTTCAATGTCTCTTTATATGCTCCTATGTGCTCCTATGTGTTTTTCTATATGTTTTTTATGTATCTCTTCGTGCTTATAATTTTTATTCATGTGTGAGTATTTACTTATTTATGTCTTGTTATTTATTTGAATTTAAGTTTTAATTGTTCAAAGAAATGTAATAGATAGGTAATATTCTATTTGACAAAAATTTTGTATTTAGATAGAAAAATGTAATAGATAGTTTATATTTTATCTATTTAAGAAAATCTTATGTATTTTAGATAGAAAATGTAATAGATAGGTTAGATAGGTTGTCTTTTATTTTTTATTTTATTTTAGATTGTAATTAGGCTTCCTCGATGTAATAGTTAGGGCTATGTGTGCTATGTGCTTATGTGTTTTATTCGCTTTCTCTAGGACTTTGCATCTAAAATATTATGCTTGTGTGCTATGTGCTCCTATGTGTTATTATATGCTTTTATGTGATTATTGCTTTAATCTATGTTTTATTTATTTACTTATTTATTATGATATATGTGTATCGTCGCTGCACTAGTCCAATGCTAGTTGTGGTTAATTCCGGTTTCTTCTCTAGTCCAACGCTAGCGGAGAATTTCTAGAAAATAGGCTAGTCCAATGCTAGACCTTTAGGTCATTTTAGTATTAAAATCATTTTTCGTGTGCATTTCATGCCATTTCACACACATTTTCTATTTTTTAGGCCTTTTTCCATTTTTGCATGATTTTTATATATACTTTATCACTTATTATCTATTTTAAATATATGTTTAGTGCATAACATTTAGATTCCACCACACATAGAATCTTAGGTCATTTGTGTGATTCGACTAGAAATAGTCATCTACTCACGTGGGAAGCGGTGGCATACATGCTGTTCTCCCCTTTGTGAGTAGGAATAGCTAATCACGAGTCTATTAGTTTCCCGTACCCGTTATGTTGCATCCCCATTTTCTTGGTTCACTTACTATCTATATTACTATTTTCCTTTTCTTTTGCATTCCATTTTGCATCTATACTCGTGACTCCATCAAGGTCTAGACTCAGGTTTCACAATTAATGCGATAATCTCGACCAAACCTCAATGGAATATTTTGTCCCTTAACGATATCCATTTTTAGGACTAGATTTGCATTCATATAGTTGCATCCAAATGTGATAAAATCTTAGGGTTATATTAGGAAAATTTGGACTTAAACCTCGCAACTAGTTTCGGCTAGGTTGAAAGGATGCCTTAGGTGTAAACCTTTGCCTTCCCTTTTCTTCAACTGTGACTTCCGAACCTTTTTCTCTTGTTTTCAAAGACCTGGAGTTGTCTAAAAGGGTTTTTCTTATTTTTCTTAATTTTTTAATAAATCATTCTCGATTTTCTTACCTTTTATAAAATATTTTCTGGTGACTTGGTACACTGAAAACTCAATACCAAGTGGCGACTCCCTTTTCCCTAAAAACCCTTTTCTAGACTCTATTTTCGGGCCCAAAAACCATCGCATTTTCAAAGTCCCATTTTAGGCCCTTTTCTTTTTGTTTTCAAAATAAAGCATTTTCTAAAAAATCTCATCTTTTGTCAAACTATTTTTCTATAAATGCATTTTCTAAAAATCATTTTACAAAAACCTACACTTTTTTCCACACCAATAAACAAACATAACAATAATTCCTTTTTTCCGTCTTTCGAAAAATGGGGCGCGACAGTAGTTATTAAATAACGAGAAAGAACGGTTAGGGGGGATTAGAGAGTTTGTTTGGGTTTAATTTTGGACGGGTAAGGACTCGGGGAAAGGAAGATGAAAAATTGCAAGATTTAGGAAGGAGAAGGAAAAGGAAATGGTAGTTTTAGAAAATTTTGATTTCTTAATTTTTTTTAACGTTATTATGGTAATTTTTTAAGGTTAGAAGAGGTTAATGTAATTTTTAAAATATTAGGGGTGCCTTAGAGGAGGTTTTTGAAATTATCCCTTTTGCCTTTATATCTGGATACTTTCATGCGTTTCTCAATTTCACTTAATGTCTTCCAGTGTGATATAGTCTAACTTTTGATTTTTTTCTTTACCAAATATGACTTCAACTTACCAAAAAAAAAAAAAGACGATTAGTCACATTATTCAATACATGCTTATACTAACAACATTTTGATACTTGTTGTATAAAGTACCACCTATTCACTATTTAAGAAGCCTACCACCTTCATCATCCCACTCAATTCTTGAAAATAATCTTGACATAAATAGTATCATCATGTTCTTTGATCATATTTTGTTACAACATTTAAAAGGTCATTAAATTCCTTATTAGTCCAAAAACTCAAAAAGAAACTTTCCTTAACCAATGTTATCTCTCCTATCATTCTTCTTTCTGTGTTACAGGATTTAGAACAAAAACATGGGTTCACAGTTGGCAAAAGTTTTTTTTTTTGTAGGTGTTGCATAAGCTTTATTTTGACCTCAATCTTGCCTATTTCGCCACTGTCATTGACATTTTCTTCATCAAAAGTATTCCACTTACTCTCCATTGCAATTGTGGTAGTCTCCCTCATAAGGACCTTATTTTTAGAACTACATAACAAATTCGCCACTTTGCAAAGCGATCTAACTGTAAAATTATATATACAATGTTGTGCTCTGATTCCTTAGACTCTTGAGTAGACATTACAATAATATTTTTTTTTTGTTAAAATGGAAGGTCCAAGCCCATTCAACTCAAACTAATCTAGGGAGTGCCACTCCACAGACATCTTGGCTTAATAATCTTTCTTAGTGAATATGGGGGTCTTCTGAGAAAAGTCATTCCTGTCCGCATGCTTCTTCCCATCCTTGCTAGTGGTCATTTCTTCCTTCCATGCGTGCACCATTTTGTATTCTCTCTTCAACTTCAAAATTCTTCTAATCTCCTCAATCAGGTTCTAGTACTAACTTTTATCTTTTGTTTCCTGTATCAGCTTTAAGGTAACTTATGAATCAGATTCTATAACCACTTTGTTGTACCCTTTCTCTAATCCAATCCTAAGTCCAAATAGTATAGCCCAGAGTTTTGCTGCCATATTGCTAGCTCTACCAATATTAGAGCAGAAACCTTCTATCCACTACCCCGACTCATTTCTTGAGTAAGGCTCTTGCACTCGTAGCGTCAAGGTTATGAATAGAAGCTCCACATTCAGCTTCATCCATTCTTGTGGTGGTTTCTCCCAATTGATATGCTGTAATTCTCTTGCTTCACCTATCTCCTTCTTTGCATTTGCTTCTTGTGCTTTTACAGCCTAATGAATTAGTTGCTTAGTTTGGATTCTGAGTTTCCTGTTAGTCCCTTGGCATATTAATTCATTTCTTGTTGTCCATGCCTAGTAGACAACTTATTGAAAGAGCATTGGCCAGTAGACTTCATTATGTCTCCTTATCATTTTTTCACTCACATTCCAGTCTATCCACTGCACTATATATTTTGATTTAAACTCCCTCCACTTTGTAGAGGACACTAATTGCCTCTGGATATTGCTTATCTAGTTGTAATCCCATAGCACATGAATTTCTGTTTCCTATTTTTCTCCACATAAATCATATTTTCCATCCCTTCATATGTTTCTCCTGTTCCTAGCGGCTTACCATGTCTCACTAACCAAAGAAGAAACTACCACCTTGATGGACCTTTCAGTTTCCAGATTCTCTCCCAACCAGGCTCCCTTTCCCCAAGATCTGCTTGTTGACTATTTAGTTATATGCTGATGCCTTGGTGAACAATCCATTTGGTTCTAGTCCCCAAACCATTCTGTCTTGATTTCGCTCATTATCATCCAGCTGTATTGCTCTTATTTTCTCTATCTACTGTTAACTCAGCATTTTGCACATTGCGGTCCAATTTCAATTTGTTCCCAGCCAATAATCCTTCATCTTCTTTGTTCCCTCCTCCAGTGGTAGCTCCACTCTTAATGAGTTAATTAGAGGTTGTTTAGAGACCCAATGGTTTGTCCAAAAATTAGTGGTAGCTCCATTGCCAACTCTTCATTTGATTCTTTTCCTTAAGAGCTTGCTTCCTCCTAGCATAGTTTTCGATATGTGACGGTTGTCCTGCCTTCTTTTTGAAGTTGAGCTCTTTTTCCCTCCCATATTTCTCTCTCAGAATAGTTGCGCATTTTTCATCTTTGCTGTACATACCTCCAACAAGTTTTAGCCAACATAGCCCTGTTCACTTTGCCAGTTTTCTAATTCCCAGCCCTCTTCGATTTTTGGGCTTTGTAAGTGTTGCCCAGTTAACCATTTGCATCTTCCTGCTATTCTCTACATCACCCCAGACAAATCCTCTTATCTTTTTCTCAATTTCCTTAATAACCGAGCAAGGGAATAGGGAAGTTTGCATAGCAAGATTTGGCAAGGTAGATAAAATAGATATTATCAATTCCAATCTTGTTGCATATGATAGGCACCTAGCTTTTTTGTTAACTTTCTTTACTATTTCTCCAGTGTTTCAATTCACCTTCTCAGTGTAGTAATGGCATTTTGAGATATTTCCCTAAATTATGAGTCAGTCCCACACCAATCACTTTGTTGATCTACTTAGCTCTCTCTTTCAAAACATTTTTGGAGCAAAATAATTTGGACTTCTCTATACTAACCTTTTCACCTGAAGCTGCACAGAAATTTTGAAGCGCTTGATGGATTACCTATGCTTGCTTTGAGCTAGCTTTTGTGAAAAGGATTAGATCATCTACGAAGAATAGGTGTGACAACCTCGGTCTAGTTCTTGAAGTTCTAGTTGGCTTCCAGTTTCCTTTCTCAACCTCTTCCTTGATTAAATGTCCCAATCTTTCTATGCATAACATAAAGAGATATGGTGACATTGGGTCCCTTTGACATAAGCCTTTACTAGGAGTGAAAGTTGGTATATGTTCTCCATTCCACATGAATTTTGTTGATGTAGCTCTAACACAACTCATGATTAGCTGTACTAAAGCTGTAGAGAAACTAGCCATCTGCAAGGTTTCTTCAAGGACATTCTAGTTAATTGTATCATAGGCCTTTTCTAAGTCTATTGTCACTACCATGTATCCCTTCTCTCCTTTTCTACTCCGCATAGTATGAATAACTTCTTGAACTATGATTGCATTGTCTCCAATTTGTCTTCTTGGAATAAAGCTATTTTGATTGAGAGACATCAGATCTGTTATTAGTGGCCTAATCATTTCAATGATGATTTTAGTCACTATTTTGTTTGCTACATTGCACAGAGAGATGGGTCTTAGTTGTGTTATGCTCTTCGGATTAGGGACCTTTGGGATTAATGCAATTAAGGTCCCATTAATTTCCTTTAGCATTCTCCTATTCCGAAATGTATCTTCTACATATTCCATTATTGACCTGCGTACAATCCTCCAGAATTTATGATAAAATCCTGAGCTAATGCCATCTGGCCAATGAGATTTGTTTGCCTTGATGCTTCGCATGGCAGATTCAACTTCCTTCATCGATACTCCTCTGTTAAGAGCTCTTATCCTCATCGTTTTTAGATGTGGAAACCCATTGAGCATGATTTTACTTCCTTGATCTGTGTTGGATTCCTCATATAGATTCTGAAAATAAGTTCAAACCATCAGCTTCAGTGTATCTGTTTCATGCTACCATTGCCTTGTTTTATCTCTAAGGTAAGTTATGGATTTCCTTCTCCTTTTAATAATTGTTGTTGTATGTAAGTATCTAGTATTTCTTTCCCCATATTGCAACCAATTTATCTTTGATTCCTGGTACAACACCATCTATTCTTGGTCCAGGATCAGGTTATACTCCTTCAGTAGCTTCTCCTCCAACTTTTTCAATTTTCTACCTGTTCCTTTGATTAATAGCCTTTGTACACTATCTATTCTAGCTAAATACTGCTTTTTTCTCACAAATATATTACCAAAGGATTCCCTGCTCCATTCTGCTAGCTCCTCTATTAGTTTTTTGTTTTGTTGACACAAATCATTCCCCCTATCCTCCAGCTATTAATCACCTGCTCTTCTAATTTTGGATGTGTAAGTCAGGAAAGCTCAAATTTTAGCTACTTTTGTCTATTGTTTATAGGTGGATGCCCTTCGAGACTTACTAATAAGGGATGATGATCTGAGTGGGTATGTGTTAGATGTTTCATAGTAGCCCCTGCATATTCTATTCTTCATTCTACGTTGCACATGCTTCTATCCAAATGCTTCTTCATATTTGCCACACCTTTTCTACAATTACTCCATGTCAATGACAGGCTGAGAATCCGATGTCAATCAACCCGCAGTTTTGTATACATTTTTTTGGGTGAAACTTGGCTCGATTTATGAAATGGTTTTCCTCCTAGTTTTTCATCACCTGCTACTATTTCATTTAGACCTCCAATAATCAGCTAAGGAAATTTGATTTGATTTCCTATTTGTATTAGATAATCCCATAAATGTCTTCTCAAGTTCTCTTTTGGGGATGCATAGATTGCAAAAAACAACCAGTCTTTTCTATTCCTTCTTACTATCACATTAACAATCTACCTGTTCATGGTCAGAACTTCAACTTCAATCTCTTTTAGATCCCAAAATACCCATATACTTCCTAAGAATCCTTGTGCTTCGACACAAACTTTTGTATTTAGTCTTGACAATGTATAGATTCTCTCTGCTCTAAAATTAGGAGTTCTAGTGAATCAAAGTTCCAGTTCCATTTTGCATCTCTCTGCTCTACAATCCTTTTGTTCCATTGAGACATCTTCCCTACTCTGCTCCTCATCAAGCTGTATATATTCTGCTTGAGAGGGATTCTTTGCATCTCTATTGTCTCTAGTTCCATTTTAATAGGGTAATTGTTTTCCCTGATTGTCTTAAATCCCGTGGTTCTATTTCCTCAATATCAATTGTCCTATTCCCCACTTCCATGGGTGTTGAACTCTGATTCCCCTTTTGGTTATCCTCTAGGACAATAGAACTTAATTCCTACTGTTAATTCTTGAAGATGGAGTTAGAGTTAAGGTCTGTCTGCATCCTTTCGGTCTATTCTTTAGTCTCCCTTCTCATAATAAATATTCCTCCAGAGGTATTCGCTAATCCACTGATTTTGTTTGGGCTCAAAGCTTTCTTATTTAATTTAACTCCCAGGGAACCTGATTTCCTTACCTTTCTTTGCTCTTTTCCTTTTCCTGAACTAATTCCTTTTCCTGCATTTTTTCCCTTTCTTTCTTTCCGCAAACGAGAGGCTCTGGGGAGGCATGGGGATGTTAATGATTTTCCCTCTTAGTACTTCCTCGAATCTCTTTTTCATTAATTTCATCCTGCAGCTTGTCTGTTTGTAAAGCATCAAACCTTGATCCAGAAATCTATATTTTTGTAGTGTTTTTTCTTTTGTTTTCTCCCTTGTCTCCATTATTCTTGGCCTTCAGTTTTGATCCTTCTATCCGCCCTTGCTTAAAGGTCCTTTTCTTTGTTCCAGATGGCACTGAGTCAACCTCTGTCTTCTTTTGGGTTTTCCCTTGAATCTCCATGTTGCCTTCAATATCTTGGTTCATTTCCTATTACATTGCACAACATAGTTGAAATTCTTTGCATTATTCCTGGCTCTTCTTGGATTAGCTACCATTTATGGCCCGAAAGGCTGACTCTCAGATCCCTTGCCATCTCCATTTTTGGCTTCTGAGTACATACTCTACTTCCTATTCACCCTTTCTTCCATTATTTGGTTCTCTTTCAAGTTTGCCTCTGTGTCCGTTTTCCTTTTCCTCCCTCTACAGTTCTCCGCAATATGCCCAAATTCCCCACACTCAAAGCAAATTTAGTGCAGACCTTCATACTCTACCGCTTGCAAGTCCTGATTTATCCACACATAGGGGATTAGAGGCTTAGTGAAGTCTACTTCTACACAAATTCTTGCAAATTTCCTCTCTCTATCGACAATGTTTTGTCATCCACTTTAACTGCTTTCCCTAGGCTATTTCCCACCACTAAAAGAAATTTTATCGTGTAATATTCTACTAGCAACCTAGGCAGTCTAACCCATACCATGGTTGATACAACCTCCATTTGCTTATAATAACATAATGGCCTTGAATCATCCATGGTTCTCCTTCCAATATTTTGTGGTAATCATCTTTTGAACGAACCCTCACGATGTAGAAGTTCCTTTCTAAGTCAGTAATATCAAAATTTTGGTTCAAATGTCACATATCCCATAGCTTTTGTTCAAGTGTTCGAAATCCAATATTCTTCCCCAAAACTTTTAGTATAAGTTTGTTCAAGTGTTCGAAATCCAATATTCTCCCCCAAAACTTTTGGTATAAGCCCTTTTCTCTATGGCTTCCATATTTCCATCCTTTCATCTAGGGGCAATTTTGGATTTGGAAACCTCAATTTTGCCTTCTCCACTTCTTTTGCTTCATTCTCCTCAGTTGTTATTAGGGCTGTTCAAAAAAACCCGAAAAACCGAAAAACCGGGAAAACCGATCCGCCCCGAACCGAAAAAAAGGGTAACCGAACCGGTTTTTGGTGGCGGGGCGGTTTGCGGGGCGGGTTATATTTTAATCGGGGCGGTTCGCGGTTCCATTTTTGCGAACCGGCGGGTAACCGAACCGAACCGAAATGGGGGTAGTTATGTAATTTCACATGTCACTTATGTAATTTCATATATTAGTTTGGGTGTTCATTTGGCTATTTGTTGAATATTTATGTTTTTACATTGATTGAAATGAGAAGATGAAGTTTGAAAGACTAAGTGATTATTTTCTTGTTTATATAGTTTTTGGTTATTTGTTGAATATTTATGTTTTTATGTTGATTGAAATGAAAAGATGAAATTTGAAAGACTAAGTGATTGTTTTCTTATTTATTTAATTTTTGTTTTTTTGAAGATTAAGGTTTTGGATGTAATTTAACTTTAAGATATTAATGTTTGTATTATTAGTGATTTATAATATTTTGTAATTTTTCTTGTTTATTTTTTTAAAAATATAGGTAAATTATTATGGACCGGGTCGGGTACCCGCCCTATCCGAACCGGTTTTGCGGGTAACCGGAAGGCCGGGTACCCGCTACATGTGGACCGGTTTGCGGTTCGAATTTTTGCCGAACCGCAAAGACCGGTTCGGTTCACATTTTTTGTCCATGGACCGGGTACCCGGTCCATGAACACCCCTAGTTGTTATCATCAAAAAATCATCTGATTCCTCCTCTGCGCCATCACAAATGGGCAGTTTCTCTTTCCCAAATCTCAACATTTCGTTGAAAGACTACTTCCCCCATGCCCCCCATGAAGGGATTAAAGGGATTTGGGCTTTCTACATGTTCCTTTTCATTTACTCTGGAGCTGGGATTAGCCACCACTTCTCCAGATGCTAGCCTTTTAAACTTCTTTGGATCTCTCCAGACACATAGATCAGGAGGTTCTAAATTAATGGCAACATTAGGGTTTAGGTTTTCCATTTCTCTCTCTTTTTCAAAATTTGGTTCTTTTCTATTGTAATAATCATTTGTAATGAAAAAAGATCCATATACACAAAACTTTTCTACGGGAAACTAGTGTATAGAACACATATATTATGATAAAGTGCAATTTGTATGTTTTTTCCCCAAAAGTAATGTCTGATAATTTTGCCTAAATCGCACCTCATAGAGAGCATTTTTTACTAAATAATTTTTCTAACACCTTACCTAATAAACAACATTTTTAAAATACTACTAAGGCCAAATTTATTTTTCCCCCCAAAATTGGACGATTTACATCTATTTGGCCCATCAATTCACTTCATCATCTACATTGATCATGTTCCAATTTATTGCCGCCTCCTTAGATTGCTGCGAAGATCTTTTCACACTTCTTGCTGACACTTCAGTGAGGGAGAACGGAGGCTGGAGTGGATGCTAAAAAGTAGTAGAGAGTAGTTGCACTTTTTAGACTGTTCATGGTGATTCCTGAAATTCTGATTTTAAGTGCACATTAAACATTCTATCTTATCTTTTCAGCCAATTGTAGGTATTAGGAAAAGTTTTAATGTCCTCTGACATTTGTCTCAAAATTGATTCTCAACATGGGAAGCATATGAAAACTGCCATTGAAACCGCTCCAAAAATGTATTATACAAAATTAGTTAACTAATATATAAGCATTCTGCATTTTGAACTTTAAAGCAATGGCTTTGTCATTCTCCAAATTCCACAACCTATTACTTTATGCGGTAATGCACGCACAAATTCCCTAACGTGTACAAATAACTCATTTTTAGTCTTTTAAATATAAAATGATGCATATTAATACCTAATATATTCAAAATCTTTTAATTTGGTAGAAAAATCAATTTTTACACGCTTTTTTTCTTGAAAATAGTCATTTCCATTTTGCATGCTTATAAACTAATGAGTAAAAATAAAAATACATAATTTTTACTACAAAAGTGCATATATATGCATTTTTTGTTCTTCGTAGAAAGTTAAAACCAAAGTTCTATAATGTACATGGATACTTTTTCAAACGAAAAATTTTGGTTTTCATTTTGCTTTCATAAACTTATTATTATATGGCCTGACCATGACCTTGTTAGGCAAAAAAGTAGTCCAAAATGAGTTTTAAGAGTAAAGTGTGATATTTGACATTTTTTTAAGATAAATCCTACACTACTACAATGGACGCGGAGAATTGGTGTTGATGGAATTCTAACCCCCGACCTTTGAAGTGGAGTTTTAAAGCTCTAACCGCTCGACTCTCTATTCGTTTATACTCATGTTAAGGACAAAAACGAATCGTTTTTATAAATATGACTGAGATAGGATAATGTGCAAATGTAACTCTCAAGCGACCGTTTTTGCAATTTTCCCTTAATTAGGCGATGGATCTTTTGTCCACCACTTCCTTTAATTTGTCTCAACAGATGGAACTAAGGAAACACAAACCAAAATAAAATTCAGATGTAACAAGAATGATGGATCTTTCTCATTGTTAAGAAAAAGAATATTGAATGCTATTTATAACTTCTTGGGATAACATTATTTACTTCCTTAACCAGCAGTTTATTCAAGCCTGATTTATTTTACCAAATACTCGTGTCCTCTACACGCACCAAAGAATTCTGACAACCAGAAATGATAAAACTGCTAGATAAGTCAATTTGAAAAGTTTTAAGTCATTTCATTTGCCTAATATCTGTCAATTGAAGTGCTCAAATGTTGCTTTCTTTCTACATTCCGTGTTCTGTAAATTGCTGCAATCTTTTTTCTAGAGAGAATTTTTTTGGAGAGACAAGCACAAAAGGCCTTCTCAATAAAGAATTTTACATCTGGCCTCTTTAGGCGATAGAGCTATTCTTCAACATGGAAATGGAAAGTAGCAGAAACCAACATTTAAAAACACCCAATGCTGTTTAATGTCCTCGTGTAGGAACACCGAAAATGCTGGAACCAAAGCTAATATGCAATCTTATACAATAATGTACAAACCGGAGGCAGCCATTCTCGCCTTTCAAACCACCAGCCAGATAATTTGCCACGTTACCACCTCAAATGTAACAACATGTAGTCTTCATTGGTCTAAATTCAAATGTACTCATGCTATTTGCTTTAATATCTTCAAGGACTTCTGGCAGAAGTATCACTGTTTCTCCGAATCAACTATGTATTTGAATTAACATCCAGGAAGAGACTGAGCTGAAGCATATGGTGAAAAGCTTGCAGCTGACTCACTATAATGAAGTGGGTGCCGCTGCTGGCTAGAAGACCCAATGTAACTCGATGATGTATTGCCAGGACTAGGAATATACGGAGACATGTATCGTGAATTAAGAGGTGATAAGGAAGGATAACCCAGGGAGTGAGATGAAACCAAATAGGAAGTATGTGATCTTTGTGAAGATGCATTTCTCAGGTCCACTGAGCTTTGGCTAACATTTAGATGAGGAGATTGGATATAAGACCTGAAAGACTGCTGGTTATAAGGAGTGCTAGAAATAGAATGAGAACGGAAGACTGAAAGGGACCGAGAAGATGCTGTGGCTATTTGTACAGCTGATGATGATGCTATCGACGATCCAGCTGATGAAGAAACAGAAGCCGGACTTGATGAAAGCAATGGAGTAGATTCAGATGCTGGTGGTTCACCCATGCTAGTTGTAGCATCATGTTTGCAGACAGGGCAAAAGGTTCTCCATGATGTAAGCCAAGCATCAACACACATAGCATGAAATTCTGTTAAAAACTTCAATCATTAGTTACTCAATCATGAGAACATACTAAGCAACATTTGGAAAGAACAGAACACTGAACGAGGCCAAAATTCAGAGCAAGATGATATCAAGAAAAGCACACACAGAGACAAGCAAAGCATCAAACACCTTGCATACAATTTCAGTAATGATTCAATGGTCAAGTTCAATCCCTAAAAAGTTATCTAAACAGAAACTCTTGAAGAGCACAGAAACAAAGCCCAGCAAAAACAAAAATCATGATCCATTAAGGGAGAAAAAAAATTTTTTTTTTCTCTCAATACAAGTAAAGTGCCTTTCAAGAAATAGCAAATACCATGAACAGCAGCCAACATCTACTCCAGACTATTAGAGCTAAATGCATTCATTTAAAGGTACCTTATATAGTTATAGATTTATGAAATAGAAAGAACAGATTCACATTTTCTCATCAGTAGCAAGTCACACGATGGATAAGGAGTCAAAGCATGAAAATGCAAAGTGCTCAATACATGCTTGGAAGTATAGCTCAAATAGACCCAAAAAACCTGCAAGATTCCATCACTAACAATAGCAATTACTAGTATTCATCCATGGCATTAATTGTTTTGAGTGACACCTTTCAAGGAAACAGACCAATTGGTGGCAAACTAAGTTCATGGCCCAGAGAGAAAGGGCACAAGCAAACTCTATCAAGCCCAAAAAGAAAAATATATAACATAACCTATCAGCTCTCAAGAAAGCAAAAGTATCGAACTGAAGACATACTTTCTGTGAACCCCAAACGTTTTAAACATATCCTTTTTTTATTGTTATCATGCATTTGAAATATTATATCAGTTTTTGTGTAATTAATTTAGAGTAGATTTCCCTTAATTAAAAAAGGATATATACTTGTAGAATGCTGTGAAGATATAGTTGGCTTGCTTAGTTCATTTTCCTATTTGAAGCGAACTACATTAAGCTCAAGTAATTCTGAATTCAAAATTTGTGGTAAAAAAAGTTAACTTAGATGTTCATTTTTCAAAAATATTTTTTAAACCATGTCCGAATAATCCAGAAGTAAGCTTAAGGCCCTCTAGCATCCATAGCATGCAAATAATTAAACCACAGATTCCATCCATGCAGTGGAAGTCACTATAAAATGTCTATATAGCCCATGTATATGGATAAAACATGACCCTTCTGTACATTAAACTCAACATATTATTATCATTAAGGAGGATAGCTTAACAATGACTGTCCAAGGGCCATAGAAAGAGGAGCAGGCTTAGGAGTGTGTTTTAAGACAGGTTCAAGAAAAACTAAAATATTTGTAAAGGGGTAATCCAATATACAGTGGGAAAACACTTTGACCTGGTATATAATTGCATGAGTATAGGGGAACAGGCATACAGAAACCTGAAGCTCTGAACATAATACTTTCAAATTGTTACTAATATCAAGATGTGTATATTTGGTTAGTTCTTTTGAACAGGCTATCTTGTAACATGCAAAACCCATATAAGAGTTTAAATTCAATCAAGATAGTACAAGAAGTGCAATATAAACTTAGAAATTCAGAATAACTTGATCAACTAATAACCAGCTCCTCCAAAATTCATACATTCAGTCAAATTTCTCAACTAATAAATTTGTAAGCCATAATCAACTCGTAGATGCAACCTTATTTAATCATCTAACATTCAAAATTCTGATTAAAAGTTAAGTCATGAAGATGAGTACTCCAAATGTAAGACCATATAATAATCCCTAAAAACTTACTGTGATGGCAGGGCAGAATCCTCAGCTTCTCTCCAACAGTATAATCTTCAAGACATATAGCACATGTCGTTGAAGTACAATTATCATCGAGAACAGCTGTAAATATTAAGCTGGGCATAGCTTTCACCAAACGACTACTCATACCATGGAACTCCCGGACACGAGAAGTTCGAGCACGTTCTCTTCGAATGCGATGCCTCCGGACAAAGAAACATGTTGCCAGCACTGCAGACATTGCAAGCAATGAAATGAAAGATATAGCCACTATTGACCATGCTGAATTCTCAAAGCTTGGGATTATGCACAATTCAATCCCAGCAACACCAGAATACTTCGTAAGAGTTTCCCCAGAAGCTTTTGTAACAAACACAGCATGTATTTTTATACCATCTGAATTTCCTGCCACTGCAATTTACATTGGACCTCATAATATAAATACAATTAGATCAAAGCATGAATCATGTAAGGCAAAGAGCACATGTGAAGCATGGTGGAAGGCAAGAACTAATTTTTTGGGAATAACAAATTATTGACTTATTTCAAGCTTTTTATCTATCAAGGATTCAAGTGAAGCGAAAAAACCACAGAACTTGAGACATGATAGGCTTAGCATCAAGGAACTTGATCTGCGCAGCAAAGCTTAGACCCCTTGTAAGGTTTGGTGTTGGAATGAATCTTGCCACTTCTCATTTAAGTGCATATTATGTGCTAACTGTGACAAACCATTAATTCAATGATATAGGAACTCCAGATAAGCAATAAGTTTCCGTCTATATCTATATGAAGAAACAGATATACCTATAGATGACCCATTAAGTGAAGTGATTATGGATAAACAAAAAACCAGAAGCAATAAATCGTTATCTTATCAATCATGATGCAAGAAAACAAGAATCCTTTCTAACTCCATATTTGACTAAATGATGCATGCAAATGATAATTCTGACATCTACCAATATATCCTCTCTGTTAAGCTTGACAGATGAGAGGAAAACTTCAGAGTGAATGCCATATTTTCCACACATTTGTTATCTGGTAATACACAGTTGTGAAATAGAAACTCAAACTTGCTTCTGAATCATACATTGCATCAGTGATTTACCATAAATGTTTTTCTCATGGCAGCCCCATCTCACACATGGATACAGACAAATATATGAAACATAACATAATAACATCAGCTCAAGTCTGACAAACTTGAGGACCATCGTCAACAGGAAATCTTTTCCTTGTTCTATCCACTATTCCTGTGAAGTTTGGTTTGAACTTTAAATTAACAAAAACGTACATCAGTAATACTTTTGCATGTGATGTTATCAACAGGACACATGGCTTCGTGCATCATCAGCAAAATTTTGTTTTTCACAAACAAGGAACTTTGGTACTTCATTATGTAGAAGTATTAAAGCTAGCAAGATTTTTGTACTTCTCCCAGATGATTTGATTTAGTAAACCGACTCAAATGCCTGAATAAAAGGATAGGACAATTTATAACCTGCCCCAAGAGATGAGTCCAAATTTCTCATCAAAACTAAAGCTCTAGTTCAATGGCTTAAGTTCAGGTTCCTGGAGTATCTCTTCAATCATCCGCAATGTCCAATTGGGACACCTTGTTACAATCTCAATCTCAAAACTCTACATCATTATTAAGAAAGGAATCCCTACGGACCTCCAACAGTTAAACTACATGATGGAATTCTATAGGTTTAGCACCAATTCTCACAATTTGCTTCTTAGCTCACTCTCATATATTGTACCAATTTAGAGATGCCAAGAGTAATACTACAAAGGAATTTCACAGAAGTCAGCCTAAACCACGCGCAGAAAATTTAAACTCAAGCTGTAATTTTAATCTCAAAAAACTTGGACCTTTCTGTCATCTAACTTTGACATCAAGGTGTTTTTAGTCCTTGAAATGGTGAATATAGGTGAGCCAATATTGGCCACCAACATGCAGCATGTGGCTCAAGTTCTAGAGATCCCCCAAAAGTGCAGCATATCTTTGTAATTTCAGTAAAATGAAAACATCTGTCCCTAATATAGGTGTCTTGCTAGACAGATCAAGATATGGGTGACAACACCCCCCCCCCCCCCCCCCCCCAAAAAAAAAATCCCAAAACAAAGGGTGATATAAAAAACGGCGATATTAATATCAAGTTACAGTTTTCCTTTTTGTTCCCCACGGCTTAGTAATAACCTCTATTTATAGAGTGGCAGACAAAAACAATTTGACAGTTACAATTACTTATCAACCTAAGCTGTACCAAAGAAAACCAGTATCAGAAAATTGAACCATAATTATGGAGGAAAAGACATTACTTGCAACTAATTCACCATAATCACTGTCATATACAATAGCAGCTTTAAAATCTGCAGCTTGAGCTCTTTTAACTTTCTCGTCAAAATTACATCCTCCTCTAATGATCAACACAAAAGGTGAAGTGGTGCCACTCTTATCAGTATCAATTTTATTGGTCAATGGTGAGCACGCATCTAAGGGCTCTGCTATGTACAATGTGCCACATTTCCCAGATCCTTTCACCGATGGAGCTGAAATTACAATTTTACGAGATCAGCATACAACTTAAAATGAATTAACATTGATAACAAGAAAGAGGAAAACACAAAAAAAAAAAGAAAAGAAAAAGAAAAAAGAATATATCCCTTATAACCTGTTATTTGATTCTCAAATCAAAAGTATAATTCAAAAACAAACCAGCAAACTCTAGACTATTGTATTCCTGACATCTATAAGACATATTTCAAGCTATACACTAAAACAAAAAGCATAACAATATAGAAAAAGCTTACATAGGAACTTAAACATCATTTTTCTTCGAAGCACCTACCTAAATATTTTCTAAACCTATCCTCACAATACAATAAGCTATAGAATGATTCATCATTTCCAGTTAAGTTGACATAAGATTGCATATTTTTTCCTTACTTTAATCTTCAACTGTGCAGTTCAAATAAAAACTACATTTTTTTCCCGTATGAAAGACAGCTCAAGAAAGCTCAAATTACCTAGAGCCTAAAAAATTAACCTAACTTCCCAAAACAGAAGTGAAAAATTGCAGAATTCACACTGCATGAAGCTCCCAATGAAACCAATTAACCAAAATCCAATTTCCATCAAATGACATCAACCAAACTCCCAAACTTCCATTTCAAATTAAAAAAAAAAAGAAAAATTCAGCAGCTAAAAAATTCAACCCAAATTTTAAAAAATATAATCAAAAAATAAACTACATAAATAAAATTGAGTTTACCAAAGTTAGCTTCAATGTCTTCAAATGACAAGGTAACGTTCTTCCCAATCAAGACCACATGGCTAGAAGCTGTGATAGCCATTAGAGACACAAACCCACAAAAAAGCACCCAAAATTTCATCCTCATCTTCCTTAAAAAACCCCCAATCCCCACCCCGACAAAAAAATTCACAAAACCCAATAAATCTGTAATCCTGTGGAGAGAGTCCGAAGAGAGAGAAGAGAGAGAGAGAGAATATTGAAAGAAACAAAATTAGAGCTTTAATGAGGGAATAATAACATCAGCTTCCATTCTTTTCTTAGGAGTTGAGAATTGACGAATGAAAATTACAGTTTCAATTGTAAATAAATTGGAGGAGAATTTGAATATATATAATTTTTTCTTTTGGGTTAAATATTAGGATAGTTTTCCTTTTGTCAAAATCGGAGGGAGGAGAGAAGAGGGTTTTCAACTTGGGATAGAACAGAAATGAAAACAAAATATATATAAAAGATTAGATATTTGTAGTTCGATTTGTCCCATTGCTGCGCTGGGATCATTGTCTCCATTTGCATAGAATAGAAGTTATAATTTCTCTAGTCATTGGACCTATAGATTTAAGGGTCGGTCGAGTCAACTAACATAACATCAATCAAATTATTAATTCGATTTTCAAAGACACCTCGTTTGTTTTTTTTCCCTTTTTTCTCAACTTAGAAAGAAAAGAAAACAAACAAAAAACAGATTATGAGTATCATAATATGACAATAATGACCTTTTGCTAGATACGTATTAAAAAATATTCATGGAAAACAGTAAAAACAATTTATTGCAATTAAATCTTTCTAGAACTAAAATATCTTGCTATCACCAAATAGTTAAGAAAATTTTTTCCTATTTTTTTATTAAAGATTTTCGTTTTTGCTAATTACCACCTGAATTTTGCATCTTTGAATTTACTAATATAATATTTTATCTTCACCTGTTTCATATTCAATTTAGATATTTTACATTTAAATTAGGAAAATAATTCACTTCACTTTTTTATTTTTACCCCAAAAAACTCTAATTATTTGAGATTATTATTTTTATATGAAAAATTCTGAGTGTTATTATTAATATCCATGTCAGTTTAAGTAGAGAGTGTAAACAAAAATTAGAGTGTATAAATTATTAACCATAAATTGTTGTCATGGTTATTATTGAGATTTAGTTTTAGATATTCGTTCAAGCACACATACAAACAATTTCATTTCCTTAAATTTTGTTTCTGTAAGCTGTATTATTATTGAGACTTTTAGCAAAAAAAAAAAAAGGCATACGATGGTGGAAATCACCCTTAGCTATTTACAGTCACTCGTGCAGCCTGAATTACTTACACTCTACTCTATTACAATGGTACACTTTTGTTCCATATAGAGAGGTCTATTTTTTATTTATTCACTATATCTTTCCAACCAATCATAATACTTCTAACATCTTTTAGTGTTCTAGCTATCACTTCATCAAGAGACCTTAGCTCATTTGAAAATATCTTCATGTTTCTGCCTTTCTATATATTATAAATAGTGACTACAAAAGCCGCTCTTCTTATCTTTTCTTGAAAGGAATTCTTCATGCAATTATTCAGCATCTGTTGGAACTCAATATCCCATTCTTCTGCAATTCTATATATCAAGCATTTCCTCTACACTTGTTCACATAGTTGCTTAAAATATGGACAGGAAAAGAAACGATATTTACTCTTTTTTTCCCTGCATTACAAAACTCACATATTGGATTTATTGTCATCCCCCATTTCTC
>CM045560.1:20443581-20514965 GCA_024721245.1 Mitragyna speciosa | reverse complement strand
TTCCGGGGCTAACTTCACCGTTACTCCTCGGTTAGTCAACCAGGAGCGTTTGGAGTGATATAAGGTATTGTGGGTTATAGGTGCGTGATATTCTTCCCTATATGAGTTTCATTCCTCTAAGAGGGTGACTCGGGATTTAATTTTTACAAGTATTTCGGACTTGAGCTTTTACCTCGGTCCCGATACTCATGTTATCGTATTCATGATTGATACTCCTGCGGTTGAGCATTTTCCCGCAGTGAGCCTGTATCCTCTATTGACTACTTGTTAATTAAATTGTTCACAAATTGTTTATTTACTCGTTAAATATTTTATCGAACAAAAATCACATATTAATGGTATGGTTGCATGACTTGAGTACTCACTGGGCTATTATAGCTCATCCCATGTATTTGTTTTCTTTAACCAGGTTTCCAAACTATAAAAGCTGGAGGAGCTGATTTTGAACCTTGTACATGTTTTGTTTCTGTATTTTGATAGCTTAAATGTGTTGGCTTTTATTATAAATATTATTTACATTTTGGGATGTAAAACTCTTGTAATATTTATATTTTCAAGTAAATACTATGAATGTATTTATTTTTTAGTGCATTTTTATTTTAAGTTAAGTAAGGATGGATGTTTAAGCGAGTGCGTGTTTGAGTCCTAGCGAGAGCTAGGCAGGCAGTCCGCTAAGCTCTTTGGTGCGCCTCTGGGTAAGGTGGGGCTATCACATGCAGGATTTGAGATGATAATGTCCACGGTCCAAGCTACTAGACCGATAGTGTATGCCCCAAGCCAAATTGATTTAGGCTTATATTTTACTTTTATTCATGTTATATTACATAGCATCTCTTTATCATTTGTATAATTGTTATTTACTATTCGAGTTTATTTGATAAAAGACATAAAATATCGAATGTATATAAGATTTTCTCATTTAATATTATAAAATTAATTTACTTAAATGAGAAAAGTTCTTTGAGTTATTTTTGGATTTTGAATTTGATTTTATTATTTTAAAGTTGTTTGGAATTTTGAATTAATAGGTGAATTTTAGATTCTAGGACGCCCTAGAGATCTAAAATTACACCAACAGATCTAAAATAAAAATATTTCAATTAGACTAGAATATAGATTGGCTAGACTGATTCTAGTTTGAGATAGTTCTAATTTGGTTATATCAGAGCCCCAGAAAAATTTAAAAAAAAAAATAAGGCACTGGCAGAATTAGTCCGGATGTGGCGTTAAGTACTAGTCTGATTCTGCTAGTGGACCGGAGCTTTAGATGGTGGTAGATGGTGCTAAATCATCCAGCACTGCTTAAATGTCATTCTTGATTTTTTTTTAATTTTTGGAACTAATTTTTTAAGGTTTGTAAGTTAAGAAAATGTTGTTTTGCTTGGTTGACTAGATTTCCAAATCTATACAAAAACTATTCCTATATTTGATAAGGTTGAATAGGGAGATTTTCTTATAGCTTATGGATAACCTTACTCTATATCAAATAGGATTTATTTAACTGAAAAATTCTATAATAGGTTTATGTAGACACCAAATTTTGGGGGCACTTTTTTTTCTCTAAGGGATCAATTGTGAATTTATGCGACATAAAAATCAAGGGCGAAATGGCAATTTTGACTTGTAAATACCTTTTCCTTTTATTTTAGTGTCTCATTCGTATTTTTACACTTTTGGACATTTTTCTAATTTTTTTGTGGTTTTAGAGGTCATTTGTTATTTCTTTAGAATGTTTGTTATTAAATGACACATTGCCCAATTGACTTAGTCGTTAGAGTTTTGCGTTTTGCATTTTAATACCTTTGAAAAAAAGAGAAACAAAAAGGAAAAGAAAAAAAGAAAAAATTGTTGGCAAAATTTGGCCCGATTGAAAGGCCTGAAAGGCCCAGTCGTTGAGTCCATTCTTGTCTCCCATTTTCAAAAGGGAGGAGAAAGTGGAAAAAGAAGTGGTCTTTGTAAAATGTTTTTTAGAAAATAATTTTTTATTTTTAAAACAAAGCAAAAGTAAAATAACCTAAAATGAGACTTTGAAATTGTGATGGTTTGGGCTAAAAAATAGAGTCTAAAAAGAGTTTTTATGAAAATGAAAGTCATCACTTGATATTGAGTTTTGGTGTACTAAGTCACCAAAAAATGTTTAATGGGAAAAAAAGTACGAGAAACAAGAGCAAAACCTTTTTAAAAAACATTTTTATGAAAAAGTAAGAAAAGTGAGAAAACCTTTTTTAGACGACTCTAGATTTTTTAAAACAAGAATAAATAAGTTCGGGAATCATGGTTGAAGAAAGAAAAGGTAAAGATTCACACCAAAGGCACTCTTTCAACCTAGCCGAGGTTAGTTGTTAGGCTTAATCAAGTTTTCCTAATGTAATCCTAAAATTTACCACATTTGGATGTGCTACATTAATGCAAACCTAGACCTAAAAGGGATGTTGAGAGGGGCAACATTAATTGCGAAACCCAAAAACAAACCTCGAAGACGTCATGAGTTATGCAAAGTGAAACTCAAAAGAAAAAATAGAAATAAAATGAAAATATAATTTATATAGATATAAGTGACTAAAGAAAAAGGTATATAACATAATAGGTACAAGAGACAAAGATCGTGACATGAATTTCCTTCTTATAGAGGATAAATAGCATGCCAAGGCTATGAAAACCTACTCCCCCGTTTCTTGTGTTCAAAAGGTGACATTTCGTAATCTAAATAGGCAAATGACCTATCAACCTTAAAATTTTATATGAAATGCAATTTTAATGTTGTGCATTATACATATACGAGGATAAGGGATAATATAAGAAAAAATAACATGCAAATGAGAAAATAATCTAAAAATAAAAAAATACATGTAAGTGAGATGAACTACAGACAAATGATGAAACTATGCGTGAGGGACCTACAGGTCTAGCATTGGACTAACTCATTTTCTATAAATCACTCATTTGCATCTGAATTTACATATGGTAATGTGCATCTATTACCAAAAACAAGTCATTTAATAGCTAATTGAACTAATGTGATGACGTCATGAATAAAAGCATAATAAAAGTAAATAATTACATAAGAACACATAAATCACATAGGAGCATATAACACATAAGCATAATATTTTAGATGCAAAGTCCTAAGAAATGTGACACATAGCACTCAAGCCCTATCTATTACATTAGGGATCCTAACTACAATCTAAATGGGAAAAATAAAATAAAATGAAATACTTTATCTAGCCTATCTATTACACTTGCCTAACTAAATACAAAATTTTCCAAATAAGAAAAAACATCATATATCTGTTACATTGATTATTTAAATACAAATTTTAGTAAATAAAAGAAAATTTTATAAAATTTATTTATCACATTCTTCCAAATAATTGTGAAATTAAAATTGAATAAATAAATAATCACTAAAATAAATAAATTCTCAAAATCAATAAATAAACAATAAAGCACATAAAGAAAACGCGTAGGAGCACATAAGCAGAATCAAAGGATAGTAGAAATACCTCCTTTGGTAACACTTGGTACAAATACTAACAAAACAACTAAACACATCAAACTACCACGATTTAAATAAATAAAGCATAAAATATGTAAATACCAACAAATTAGGGGTAAAATGTAGATCTTAGCAAATTAAGAGGCCAAAAGTTATAAATCCTAACAAACTAAGTGGTAAAATGAAAATTCAAGCAAGCTTAGGGACCCAATTGTAAATTCAAGCAAATGTAGGGGCAAAATGTAGTTTATTGCAAGCCAAAGGGGCAAAATTACAAATTTTAGCAAGTCTATGGGGAAAAAATGTAAAATAAAACAAGTTAAAGGGTGCAAAGAATTAAGGGCGAAATGAAATTATGAAGAAACCAAAATAGAATAAAAATTTCAGGAATAAAAAAAATGAAGATATAAAAATGTTCAAAGGAGTCAAAATCAAACAATAAAGATTACTAAAGTTTTAGGATCCAAGTTAAGAATAGCAAAACAATAAAGACCAAAAATGCAACTTGTGTAGAAACTATGAACAGTAACCTAAGGTTACTGCTCACTACCTTCCATACTTTTTTATTAAATTAATTAACTACAAAACGAACAATAAAACTCCACCCCCAAATTGTCTTTATCAATCAATAATTCCTAAAAATCTATAATTCTAATTTTCAAAACACTAATCAAGATTTAAATCTCAAATCCTTCCAATCCGTAAGAGACTCCATAACTAAAACAATTAAACATCCATAAGATTTCATCTATTATGTGCTACATGCATAATAACTGAAGAGAGGCTGGAAATTTTCTTACTTGATTCAGATGGTGATGAAGATGGAGATTCGACTGTGGTAGCTAGCTATTGTTGTTCAGCTAGAATTGTAGTGATGATATAGCTGTTTGGGGGCTACTTTGACGGCCTGGCTAGTTTTGAGCATTGGAAAGTAGCAGTTATGGGTTGGTAGTTTGGGTGTTTTTGGTGGCTAATGGGTGGTGTTTTGGGGCTAGTTTTGAGCATTGGAAAGTGGTGGTTATGGACTTTTTGCTGGCTAGTTTTGGGCTGCGATTTGGTGGCTGATAGATGGTGTTTTGGGTTGGTTTTGAGGTTGTTATTGGTGGTTGATGGTGAGAGTTGCGGTAATAGCTTGGACTGCTATGATTGCCGAGTTGTAGTGGTTCGTTGGCAGTGAATTAGGTTACTTTGGTGGGTGTTTCAAATGGTGAATTGGGGGGCTGTATTGGGTGGTTTTGTAGGTTGTTTGGGGGCTATTTGGTTCAGTTCATGGTAGTCCAATGGAAGGGTAGTGGCGTTTGAATTAGGCAATTACACAGTGGTGGTTTGTAGGAGTTTCATCTGAAATTTGGATTTTGGTTGTGTAGTAGTGGTGTGACGGAAAAGAAGGCAGTGGCGGATGGATATTGACGATAGTTTGGATGTGGAGCTTCATGGTGTTTGTTGGTAGATGGTGACGAACGGTGGTTAGTGACGGTGGCGAAGATTTGGTGTTTAGTGATGGTGTGGTGGTTGTAAATTGGGTAGAGAGGGTGGTTTGGTTTAGCCCTGGTAGTTGAGGTGGTGGCACTGTGGTGATAGTTCAATGGATGTTATGGAGGAGGAAGACGATGGATTATCTGTGGAGCCTTTGTGGTGGATTCGATCTATTGGAGTAGATGAAGCATTGGGTGTGTGTGTTTTAGGTAGTGCTGAATTGGTTGTGCAAAAGTGTGTGACGGTGTGTGTATGTGTAGGTGCGTGTGTACGGGTGTCTCGGTTGGGGGGGGGGAAGTGTCTGCTACGTAAGTCTAAAAGTACTTGAAGATTGTGTGAATTGTCTATGTACCCTGTGATGCCCCAGGTTGTATCTTTTATACTAGACAACAAAAAACTCTAAAAACTTACAAAAGTTAAAGTCCAAAATAAAATAAAATAAAATAAAAATAAAACCCTATTCACACAAATGAGAACGAACTCGATGATTAGGCCTTTCAAGCCTTTTCCATCGGGCCAATTCTTGCCAAAAATTTTCTCCCTTTTCTTTTTCTTTTTTCTCTTTTTTTAAATGTATTAAAAATGTAAAAATGAAAACTCTAACGACTAAGTCAACCAGACAGCGTGTTATTCAATAACGAACATTCTAAAAAAAATACAAAAATGACCTCTAAGACCACTAAAAATTAAGAAAAATGTCAAAAGTATAAAAAAATGAGTTAGACACCAAAATGAAAGAAAAAGGTATGTACAAGTCAAAATTACCATTTTGCACTTGATTTTTATGTCACTAAATTCATTATTGACCCTTTAAAAAATTAAAAAGTGCCCATAAATATTACAAAATCTAATCGATATGTCAAATTTTGGTGTCTATAGTTTATAGAAATAACTTTCCATGCTTAAGTGTTAAACATGAAAAGTAAGTTTGAAACCCTAATAAAACTTTCGTGTAGACTTTTCATTTGATTAAAATCTACAATTTTCTATTAAACCAGCAAATATTTTAATTATTTTAATGTGATTAATATTTAAAAAATATTTTGTCAAATTAGAAACTATCTATTTTAAGTGAGACTTGGAAATTAAAAAGTTTAATTTTTGGAAACCTTAGTTTTTGACAATCCTAGTTTCCAAAACCCTAATTTTCTAAGAACAAGGTTTTGTTTTTGGATACAAACATTCCAAGGATATAATTCTAATGTGATTAGAATAAAGTGCCATATGATTTATGATGGATTTAAATAATTTTTATGCTTTCATTTAATTCAAACACTAAGTTATATGATGGTATAGTGGTGATTATGGACTATAAGACCAATGTGATTGTGTATGGTTAAATAAATGATTATTTTTTGTTGGCTTGTATCAATATTTTTTAAATAGGAGCCTAAGTGCCCTGTCTTTCTATTTATTCTAATGTAATTGTTTTTCTATTTATTCTAATGTAATTATTTCTCACCTCACTCTCCTTGAATGTAAATTGAGGTTTCTTGATCAATATGTGTTTTGTCCGAAATCGATAAGGTACTAGTGGAGTCGTGATTGTTGCATCCCGAAAAGGTGGTCCGGTCTGGTGACCCATTTCGAAAAGAAAAGCTTTGGAAAAAAACGCGTGTGTGATGAAAATCGAGTTTTTAATGAAAAAGTGTATTTTTAGGAAAAATGGTATTTTAAAAGAAAATAAGGCCGGAACTAAAATGCGACAGTTTTGGCCAACTAATTTTGAAAAAAGGTTTTATTTTAAAATGGAGTCATCACTTGGTATGGAGTTAGAGTGTACCAAGTCACCCGAAAAATTGCTTAGCAAAACAAAATAAATAAAAATTTTAGAAAAATGTTTGAAAAACCCTTTTTCGACTCCGGTCTACGAAAACGAGAGAAAAAAGTCCGAGAGTCACATTTGAAGAAAAGGAAGGCAAAGACTTGCGCCTAAGGCACCCTTTCCACCTAGTCGAGGCTAGTTGCAAGATTTAATCAAAATTTCCTAAATCAACCCTAAGTTCTATCGCGTTCGGATGTGTCTAAATGTATGCAAATCTTAAATCTAAATGTGGTATCGGGAGGGTCAAAATGTTCTGTCGAGACCTGGTCGAAATTATCGCATTAATTACGAAACCCGAGTCGAAACCTCGAGGGAGTAACGAGTGTGAATGCAAAATGAAATGCAAAAAGAAAAGGAAAATATTATAGATAGTAAGTATCCAAAAAAGTGGGGATGCAACATAATAGGTACGAGGAACTAATAATTTGTGACTTTGACTTTTTCTACTTACGGAGGGGGGAACGGTTTATTAATCCACCGCTTCCCACGTAAGTAGGCGACTATTTCTAGTTAGAGCACACAAATGACCTAAATTCTATGTGTAATGCAATCTAGTTTCACACACTGAGTATTTGTAAAAATAGATAGATAGATAATAAAATATACAAAAATCATGCAAAAATGAAAAATTCCTAAAAAAATTAGTGTGTGAAATGATATGAAATGCACACGAGTGAAACTATCACTAAAAAAGTCTAAGGGTCTAGCGTTGGACTAACCCTTTCTAGAGATTCCCACTAGCGTTGAACTAGCAAGAAAATGAGAAAAGCCACAACTAGCGTTGGACTAGTGTGGTGACGGAATAACAAAAAATTCATAAAGCATAAATAAAAAATAAAAATATAATGAAGCATTAATCAAAAGCAAATAGACATACAAAGACAAATAAGAGTACGTAGGAGCACATAATACGTAAACATAATATCTAGATGCAAATCCTAAAGAAAGCACTACAATATATAAGCACATAAGCACATAAAAGCAAATAAGCCCTAACTATTACACTGAAGAATTTGATTTACAATTTGAGGGAGAAAAGTAAAACGATCTATCTATTACATTTGCTACCTAAATACGAAATTTTTACTAAAAATATGAGAAATATTATCTAGCTATTACATTGACTAGCTAAATACAAAACTTCCAAAAATAGTAAAAACCTAGCCATCTATTATATTTCTAGAATAATTAAAAAATAGAATTAAATCAAATTGATAAAATAATGAATACTCAAAAGTAGTAAAATAAAAACATCACGTAAAACATATAAAAGCACCGAAGAGCATATAAAAAGCAATTAAAAGGTAATGAAATTACCTCCCTTTGAAGACCTGGTTTAAATACTAATCAAGATGAACAAACAAGTTAAGGTATCACTATGTAAATAAATAATGCCTAAAATATGCAAGTATTGATGAATTGGGTAAAAAAAATGTAAAATCTAGCAACTAAAGGGGCAAATCGCAACTTCACAGGAATTAGGGGCAAAATCGTAAATTCTAACAAGCAAAGGGGTAAAAATGAAAATTCAAGCAATCTTAAAGGCAAATATACAAATTCAAGAACAAATGGAACTAATAATGCCGATTTATCAAATTCAAGGGGTCAACAATTGTAAATATCATCAAATTAGGGGCACAAAACACAAATATGAACAAATTAGAGGACCAAATTATAGATTTCAACAAACATGGGGTAAAAACTAAAAAATTCCAGCAAAACAAGGGTGTATAAAAGACGTAAATTTCAGCAAAGTTAATGGGGAATAATGCAAAAATACATGACCTTATTGAAAGACTATGAAATGTGAGGCTTCAATCTACAAAGGATAAGGACTAAATTGTAAAATTCAACCACAAATAAAGACTAAAAATAATTAAAGAATTACCAAACAAATTAGATTAGCTAAACCAAAAATGGAAGCTGACTAAATCCAAAACTAAAAAGGGAATCGCATATTTAGTTATTGATTAAGGGGAAATAACTAAAAACACCTATTTCCATTTTTCCTTTTTCTTATGTTCCCCTTTTTCTTCTAGCCCCCTTGTATATTTTTCTTTCCCCTCTATTCTATTTCTCATTCTTTCCTCTCTCACGTTTTCTTCTTTCTATATATTGTTTAACCGATTTTCTCTCTCTCTCTCTCTCTCTCTCTCTCTCTCTCTCTCTCTTCTCTCTGCTTGAACCAATTTTCTCTGTTCTTTTGGTTTTTCTCTCCTCTCTTCTTCAGTCTTCTCTTTCACTCTCTGTCCCCCTATTTTCATTTTTCCTCTGTTCCCTTTTTTCCATTTTTCTTCTTCAACCTCTTTCTTCCCCCTTTGATCTTCCTTTCTCTTTCTCTCCTACTCCCTCTTCTCACTCTGTTCTGTCCTTCTCCGTTCTGTTCTATCCTCGCCTCTACTTTTTCTGATTTCTCTTCTCTCTTTCCTTCGTCTCTCTACCTCTCTAGATTTCTAACTGTCTCTTTTTGCACTCTGTGGTTTAATTACCCACCAAGCAACATAATCGATTTCTTTTATTTCAATCAAGGTCTCTAACTCTCCACCAAAAGCCCAAATTCACCAAGTCAAGATTAAATTTCTCAAGCAGACACTGCAATAAAGCTCAAAGAATATTTCAGATCAAAAGTTAATTTGAACAAAATTAAAAGAAAGTAAAAGAGAAAAAAACAGAAAAAAAGAAGCACACCTGTATTTGAAGAAGGGGATTCGGTGATGGTGGTGGGTCGCCGATCGATGGGTGATGTTGGCTAGTTCTTGGTGATAGGAGATGGTGAATAGGTAGTGATGGTTGTGATTGAACGTGTAGCGGTTTAACGGGCTATTGGTGTTGACTTTGGTGCTGTTTCGATGGGTTTTTAGACTGGTTTCGTGGTTTTTTTTTTATTGATGGGTGGCTGACGGTGGTTCTTGCTAGTCGGATGCTTGTGTGGTGATGAGTGCTGGTTGAGAATGGAACTCCAGTTGTTGGAACTGTTAATTGGATGTGTCTAAGGGGGTTGGTCAGATGAGGAGGAGTGGTGGTTAGGGGCTTCGGGTGGTTGTGACTAGCGGCGGGAGGATGAGGCTTTGATGGAGAGAGTAACGGTGAGGTAGTTTGGTGGTGATTTTGGCTGAAAGTGGTTATTTGTTGAGATTTGTGGGCTAATTGTGGTGTGGCGTGAGGTGATTATTGAAGTGTTTGTTCGGATTGGGTTTGATTTTTTGCTGGCTATTGTGGCCTCAATTGGTAGGGAATTAGTGGTTGTATTGGGTGGTCTAGTTGGCTATGGTGTGAATTGCATAATTGGAACTTCGATTTGTGAAATTGGGGGTTGTTGCTAATGGTGGGTGGTGTTCCGATAGTTGCTGGTTGTTTTGAGAATGGTTGAAAGACTCTGTTTTCTTGGCAGTTGGGGAAGGAGAAACGTTGGGTTACTCTGGTTGTGATAGTGGAATTGGTAAGGAGAGAGGAGGAGGAAACAGGCCTTTAGATTGTGTGTATATTTCTGTGACTGATTGTGCGTGTATCTATGTGCCTGATTGTGTGTGGTTTATCTGCTTGTTTCTGTTGTGTGTGGATAGGGGTGAGATTTGGTCGGTATTTCGGTAATTCGGTAGGTTGAAATCGGTCAATTCGGTATTTTTTTTTCAATTTTACCGACCGATTTCGATTTCGATTTCGATTTCGATTTCAATTATTACCGATCCGAATTCGATAGCGAATTCAATTCAGTAAATCGGTAATTGAATTCGGTAACCGAATTCAGAGAGAAAAAAAAAAGAAAAAAAGCACATTCCCTTGTACAAACGTTGCACATGGTGTCTCTGTCTTTATCACCCAACTCAGTAGCAGCAACCAACTAGACACTACCATTCATACAATCACAGTCGCATTTTACACCATCACTTCTTTCCAAATTATTGAAAAAAAATTTTATGCATCCATACATGTAAAGATATTAATAAATACAATTGCATAACAACTCTAATATAAATTAAGATTCACAATATTAAATTAAAACCTATAAACAGCTTCAATCTTGTGCCTTCATATCTCCTCAATCTTCTCAATAATGAAGAAAAATAAATCTCAAGAAAATCACATCTAGTGCTATTTAAATGCACATATTCGAGAGTGAGAAAATGAATACTAATATTATTACACAATTAGTTAGAAGTGGTTTGAGGTTAGTTGGATGAAGCAAAATTTTCGGGCCAGTCATCTCCTGATCAGAGTTGAGCCTATAACGGACTGGAACCCATAGCAAAAATGGTCCACAATCAAATTTTGAGCTATTCCAGCAAACAAAAGGAAGGCCCCACCAATTGTAATGATAAGAAAGTCATCTTAAATCCTTGAGTGCGTAGCCTTATCAGAAATACCTCAGATCTGTATGCCCACGTTATAAACCATCCAAAACACAGAAACGAAAAGCTAGTTGAGTTCCTGGGTCGGCTGTCTAGCGAAGCTTCTGGTTGAGTTAAGCAATTTGGCTGGGAACGGGAAGGACACATCAACCAAGCTCAAGTTCCAAAATAAGAAGCAAAATGGAAGGCCAAAAGGGAACAAGAATGGAGCATCAGAGATTAGGATTGAAGGATTAGGGTTTGATTGAATAGGATGAGAGGCCAAAAAGGGGACAGGGGGGATAGGATGTGAAATTGTGAGAGGTTAGATTTTTTTGTTTTTTGTGGTGAAAATGAAAAAATGGACGGACTAAAGGAGTGCACTCTGTGGAGTAGAATAGTTTTGGATTTGGACCAGTGATTTAAAATATTAGGTCTTAATTCCCCAACTCAACAAGGAATAATAATAATTTATAATGGGCTTCTACAAAACCCAACTAATAATTGGTCCTTAGGAATTCGAATTCGGTAATTCGAATTCGGTATTTTAATACCGAATTCGAATTACCGAATTGAATTCGAAATTGGTATTACCGATTTGAAAATTTGCATTTTCGAATACCGACCGACTTCGATTTTATTTTTTTTAGATTTACCGAATTACCGACCGAATTACCGAATTCGATTTACCGAATTCGATTTACTAAATTCAATTCGAATTCGGTCGGTAATTCGGTATTTACCGAATTTGCTCACCCCTATGTGTGGATGTGTGTTTATCTCTATTATGTGTGAATGTGTGTGAGACAATGTGTGTGAGTGCGTGATTGTGTTTTTGGTGTATGTGAGCTTGTGGGACTGTGTGTGAATTTACTATGTGATTGAGTGTGTGAATGTGTATGGTATGTGTATTGTATGTGAAGAAGTGTGCCGTTTGTGGAAATCTTTGTTTGTGTGTAGTGTGTGTGGTGTGTGGTGTGTGCAAGAGAAGGTGTAAGAAATGTATGAGAGAGAAATGTGTGAAGTGTGTGAGATGAGAATGTGAATGTGTGTAGTGTGTGTGGTGTGTGAGAGAAAAGTGTGTGAAGTGTGTGTGGTGTGTGAGAGAGAAGGTGAATAAGAAGTGTGTGTTCTTGGTGTTCTAGGTGTAGGTTGAAGATGTACTAGTGTGTGTTCTAGGTGTAGGCTTGAAGATACACTAGTGTGTGTTCTAGGTGTTCTAGATGTAGGTTTGAAGATGTACCAAAAGCTTGTAAGTGTTCTTGGTGAAAACTTGAAGAAAAATGTAGAAAAAAGTGTGTGTTTTTGGAATTTTTGGTGTAAGAGATAAAACTAAAAAAACTAAAAACTAAAACTCTCTCTAGGCTTTCTTTATTTTTTCTCCTTTTTTCTTTTTATCCCAAAAATGGGCTATTTATAGTACACAAATGACTTATCTTCCAAGAAATGACTAAAAAACCAAAACGCTCTTGATTACCAAAATTACAGTTTTACCCTTACAAAAACATTAAAAATCTATTTTCTCTCACAAAAATAGAAAAAATTAAGAAAAATGTAAATAATAAATTTGTTAATAGCAATTCACCCCGAAAAAAGTTAGAAAACTTAAAAACATGCTTAAAAATCTAAAAATGAATTTGGGACCCAAATATGGCGAAAAGAATATTCAAGAAGTGAAATTACTATTTTGTCCTTATATTGTCAAAATATGCGAAAAATATCAGTGTAATCCGAAAATTCACAAAAAATTTAAAAATGTGTATAAAAGTACAAAAAAGAATTTAAACCCCCCAAAACTAATGAAAAATATTTATAATTAAAAAAATTACTATTCTGCCCTCCAAAATTGCTGACTTTCTCATTTTTATCCAAAAATCAGGATTTAACTCCAAATAGTAGGAAAAGGTCCCCAATGTTGGAAAATGAGGGGTGTGTCAAAATTTGGTGTCTACAATATGTTAATGTACATAATATAGGTTAAGGATAAACTTGAGTTTTTAAATTGTCTAGATAGAATTACATGTGTAACATACAAGAATGAAGGAAATGGCACTAAGCAGTAACCAAAGGAGGCGATTCAAGAGTTAGACACTCCTAAGATTTAACCATCTAGTATCTTGTTAACTCAAGGAAGCTAGTCTAGTAAAAAGTCCATAATCATCCATAGTTTTGCATCTTTTATTACATGTTGATATTTTAAATGCATGCATCGATGAGATTTAGCTAATTTGATGAAAATCCTTCAATCAAAATATTAAGTCACAAACTCTAAGTTGCCTTTCATTATTATAGTAAAAGATCAAAATTCTTGTTCAATACTGACTTATTGGATTATTCCAACGCTGCCTTATATTAAGCATGTTTTACTATGAGATCTTGATCTCTGAATAATGAGTTCGACTTAACAAAAATACATAATTTGTTGAGTTACCTCAATTTTATGTTATTTGGTGGCAAGGGTTGGGAAACACATATGATGTGAGCTTATAATCCAACTATTTAGGAGTTGTGATTGTTGATTTTTACCTATCTACTCAAAATAACCTTTGGCTTGTTGAGTTACTTCAAATTTAAGATAATTAGATGGGATCCTAACTCACTAGAATTCTCAATGCATTTTTTGAATTAATATTGAGGGTTGTTGATGTAAGATAAAATAATGCGAGCAACCGAATAAAATAAGGTTCGCGTTTTTATGGTTTGCTAGTAACATGAATAACAAAAACTTATACTCTCTTTACATATGTTGTAGAATGTCAAGCAACATGAAAACAAGAATCTACTGTCTATCCTTAATGACTCCAAATTAGATAACTTGAATTTCTCAAACTAGCATAGCAACTTGAGAATAGTTCTCAAGCATGATTTCTACAAATCTAACCATTGATCACAAAATTCAATATCCAAAATTAAATTAAAAAATTTAGAGTAATTTTGAACTCTATATAGTTGTTTTCCTTTTACTTACCAGATATCAACTTATTTATTTATCAAGTAATTTTTCTTATATTGTTCCATCATTAATAATCAAATCTTCTTTACAGTCAGTCTTTCATTCCAAACCATACTTAAATATATATAATTGTAAAATGATGAGTGTGAAGTGATAAGCTCACAATTTACTATGGACACACTTTAGAGGAAGCTCATAATTTATTATGAATCATATAGGCACATATTAAGGGGGAGTTTTTAATTGTCCATAATTATTTTATCCCCACTCCTCATCATTTAATTATTATCACAAAAGAAAAAATTGAAGACTTTATGGTTCTAAATAATCTATTTTTAATTATTAACAAACAAATGATGAAACAACTTAACGGTCCATTTGAGTTATTCTTGTAATAAACAAAGCACAATAGTGGTACTTTGCCTTCTAGACAGACATGTCGATGTAATGCAGACGTCCACATGGTAAAAAAGTGTTGAAATTGGAGTTGGACAGAAAGCATGCTGATATATACTGCACTCTATTATAGATACTTTATGTAAGTATACCTATCGTTTCTATAGTATAGTCTATAGTGAGCACCAAGTATCTTTTCCACAGAGACTGTAAGTACTAGTAATTGCTCTCGGTTTATTATCTAGCCTAAACAACGAATGAGAATTCAAATGAAGGACTAACTAAATAACCTAATTAAATTAAATCAAATAACAAAGCAAAATAAGGACAATCAACAAAAGAAAGACCCAGATGTAGAATCCCCCTAATCTTTATTATTATGGTTCAATTTATGATTAATGGATCACCTAATTTGGTTGGACTCCAAAATTTTTTGTGAGCTATAATCTTTCTCAAAATTATAGCATTAATCCCTCGATTACTTAATTGGAATCTCTTTCCAATCAAAACCCCGAATAGGTGCCTTAAACTCTATGGATTTTGTTAATATGGTTAGATTTGATTCTATCCTGGGAAGACCTTTGTAATTCTATCTTTAATGATTCATGTAGATTCCTTTATTTATGAGATGATCTAGTCAAATAGGAATTTTTTAATTTATCCAATTGAAATCAACAATTGAATTCAAGGTTGTGCACAAATCCCTATACAAACAGCAGGAAACTCATAAATAAATCAAACACAAAGAGGATATTTTTCCATTAATCAAATAAACCAAATTGACAAGAGATAGTTTTACATATGTTAGCACAGGATTTTATATAGAGTTTTAGTGTGTTTTTAGTATTTTTCATATAAAAATACCTATTTTTCACAATTATTCATCAAAACAAGGTTTGTTCCAAAATTAGAGTTTTTAGTTCGAAAATTAGGGTTTTGAGGCATAATTATTATTTTGAACAAATAAATGCATAAGTTTATGTGTTTTTGCAAGAAAATGATGATTAAATACAATTTAGATTAGTTGAAGCACAAGCACTATCAATTTCAAGATTGATTCAAGATTGTGCCATTTATCACTTAAACTTGATATTTTCAAAAAAATTTCTACATCAAATTCTACCAATTAAATTATTATTCAATAGTGAAAAAAAGGTCTCAAGGGTATAAATTGAATAACCAAATTTAAAAAAAGCAAAATGGCCAAAGAGAGAGTAATATGTGGTTGATATGGACTCACAGATCGTGGCCGACGTGTAATTTCGGCTGCTCTCAACTTGCAGCCTATTCATACAATTTTTACAACTCAAATCAACTTCCAGCTGCATTTGCACTATCTTAGGGGAATATTGTAAAGGTCACGACAAGATTTTTTAAGATTTGGAATCAAATTTCAACATTTATTCTTCAACTTGGAAAAAGATTTGAATTAGGGCTTTTCCTATAATAGAAACCCTTGTAAGACATTTGAAATATGTTTGGTTCTATGCTTGGAACTATAGTTTGGAAGGAAGAGTGCTCTTTGTAAATACTCAGAGTAGGAATTTTTCATAATTTGTAATAAGATATATCATATTTTTGTAAGTAAGACTTTGAAGGAACTCCTTTGTACTCAACATGTTCGATGAAACAAATGGACAAGTTTTGGGGCCAAATTCATCCATAAAATGAGCAACTCTTACTGTAGATACCAAATTTTGACACACCATTTATTTTCAAACACTGGGGGGCATGTTTGCACTTTTTGGGACAAATTTTAATTTTTAATTTTTCAATAATCTAGGGGGAAAAATAGTAATTTTATCTGTGAATATTTTTCTATCAGTTTTTGGGGGTTTTAAATTCATATTTTTACTTTTATGTGAATTTATTAATTTCTTATAATTTTTCTGGATTGAATTGGTCTTCTTTATATTTTACTAGCATAAGGGCAAAATTGTAATTTTGCCTCGCGAGTACCATTTAGCTCATTTTAAGTTCCAAATTCATTTTTTAATTCTTTAAGCATGTTTCTAAATTTGCTTGATTTTTTCAGAGACGATTACTATTTTTTTAGTGAATTTTCATTGCCCAAGGGCAAAATCGTCATTTTACAAATAAAATTCATTTTTCACCAATTTTGAGTCAGAAATGTATTTTCTAGTGTTTTAAGCTTACTTGTAATTTTTGATAATTTTCTGAGGACGATTACTATTTTTTTAGTGAATTTTCATTGTCCAAGGGTAAAATCGTCATTTTACAAATTAAATTAATTTTTCACAAATCTTGAGTCAAAAATGTATTTTCTAGTGTTTTAAGATTATTTGTAATTTTTGATAATTTTTTGAAGACAATAACTATTTTTCTGTGAATTTTCATTACCCAAGGGCAAAATCGTCATTTTACAAATTAAATTCATTTTTCAAAAATTTTGAATCAAAAATGCATTTTCTAGTGTTTTAAGCTTATTTGTAATTTTTGGTAATTTTTCAGGGTTAATAGCTATTTTTTTTGTGTATTTTCATTGTCCAGTGGCAAAATTGTCATTTTACACCCCGAGCGCGTTTCTATCAGTTTTGAGCTCTAGTTTTTATTTTTGAAATCTACTGTGAATTCGTTTTAAAAATTTAGAGATCGCTGTCATATGTCTTGTATTAATTTTTAATTTTAGGGTTAAAAAATATATATATTTAATAAAATTAGCATTTTTAATACCGGTAACATTTTCGTTATTTTACAGCATTCGTGGCCAACAAGACAAGTGGTCTATAAATACTCTCTCTAATCAGCAGAAAAAAAGGGGAAGAAAAATTTGGAAACCCTACAAACACTTTACTTTTTTGTGATTGAAGATCAAAACACATACTCTTTCACCACAAAACACACACAAAAGCCGCCGTTCCTTTCCTGATCACTGTTCATCAATCTTCATCAGCAAGAGCGTGTACTGTTCATTGTCAATCTACTTCAAGCTCAAAAGGTAAGTCTTTTTCTTTGTTTTGATTCATTGTTCTTATGTGAATCTGACCACGTGCTTAATTATTAAGAATTCCAGTGGAATTTTTTTTTTCAGATTTCATTTCTATCCTTGATTCTTGAGTTTGTCGCTGGATTTTTCTCTGTTTTGTTTTCTGGGGCTTTGTTCTTTTTGTTTCTGAGTTTTATGTTCTTGGGATTTTATGTTCTTAATCGTCCAACCTCTCCTAGTCTAGTAGCAAATTCACCACAACCACCATCATTTTCCATCATCCCCTATCTCCTCCTCCATACTCACTACTGTCTCCCTCTCAATCCATTTCCCTCTAATCCACCACATAGTCAGTCCAAAAATCAAGTTCATCGTCACTGCCCAGTTACTACCGGAACCTCCAGAACAGCCAAGTATCACCCAATTCCCCTTGCCAGTACCCACCATATTAATAGCTCAAATAGCCCAATTTAGCTAGCTCCCAAATCCCAACCAAAATCCCAACCAAATCAAACCAGTCAACAATCAGCAACCATCAGGTCACCAAATCAGAATTCTAAATGATCAACAACCAAGGCTTCATCGTCTGACATCCAATTTCACAACCATCAACCAAAAACCTGCAATCACAACCAATTCCCATCAAAAGGCCACCCAAAATTCAGTATTCTCTATCAAGAACAATCACTATCTAGCAGCAATTGTTCCCTGCAAACTCCAAACACCACAGCCATTCCAATGAACCACAACCATTCAATTTAAAAAAAAAGGAAAAAAAAAGGAAGCAGCCCTGCCCCATTCAAAAGGCCCCCAATCAGTCAAAAATCACCCTCAAGAACAAGCATCATCGCCCTAGATAATCACGGAATGGCCAACCACCCACATACAGACACAATTGCACACACATAGACATACAGAACATACACATGCATAGCCACAAACATCCACAATAGCCACGCCACTACAGACACACCACGAACACCCCTTGTAACACCCTAGAAAATGCACATATAAGAAGCATTTTTTTTATTATTTAGGGTTAAGTGCTAATCTTAGAATTATTAGTTGGGAGATTTCTTGAGTTAATTAAGTTAATTAGTTAAGATTTTCATTCTAAGCAAGAACACTTAGGTACTAAAGTTAGAATAATTTCTCTTGACCATTTAACTTATAGTAGTGTTTAAATTTTTACTAGTTCATTTCACTATTTTCTAGTCTTTTGACTACTTGAAATTTTGCTCAATTTTATTCAAAAGTTTCACTTATTTTCTTACCTTATTTTCTTTTTCCCTTGGCCGAAATTTTTCTCTCTCTTTTCTTTCTTTCTTGGCCGAAATTCTCTTTTCTTTTCTTTTCTTTTCTTTAGGCCGAAATTCTTCTTTTCTTTCTTTCTTATTGTGGCCGGCTTCTCTCTTTCTAATTTTGTTCTATTTTGCTTTAATAATTTATGTCTAATTATTGATTATATTAAGTGGTAAGAGTTATTAATCTTCACCAATTAAATTGATCCAAGTGGCTATTCTTGCATTAAAAGACTAACTATTTACTTTACTCTTGTAAGGATTTAATTGGACCACCATTTTCCCATCTTTTCTTCATTTCTTTTTCATTTTTCCTAGCCTAATTCTCTCTCCTTTTCTCTCCCCTTGGCCGGCCAAGCTCTTTCTTCTTCTTCCCTCATTTTGCTCTCAACTTCTTGGACTTTCATCTCTCAAATTGGAACAAATCCACCATAGGAAGTGGACTTCTATCTTTTCTAAGCAAAATTCTAAGCATATCTAAGGTATTTACCATGAACCTACCTTATTAATTTCATGTTTTAATTAGTTTTTATTCAAGTTTAATACCAAGTTCTTGTTAAGATTACTTGAAGAAATTAGTTAGAACTTGATATGTACTTGTTAGATAAAGTGTTCTTGTGGTTAAATAGACTAGTATGTGGTATTGGAACCTTGAAATTTCATGAAGAACATGTTATTTGGGTGAAAGTTCTTGGAGCTTAATCCTTGACATTTAGTGAGATTTTGATTGAATTTGAGTTTGGATTGAACTAAGAAGTTGTAGAACTTGATGAATTATGGGTTGGATGATTGAAATCTTGATGAAAAACAAGATTGGAAGGGCCGAAATTTAGGGGAAATAATGCCCAATTTTTGTTAGAAAAACCCTAGAAAAACCCTAGAAAACCCTAAATAAAAACCCTAGAATGAAAACCCTAAACCCTAAACCCTAGAAAAAAAAAACCTAGAATTTAATGAGGTATTTCTTGCATTTTCTTACTAGGTTAATTAGGGTATAAATTGGGTTTTTCATTAGATTATTTCTTTCAATTTGCAGGATCCAATAGTGAGACCCGACCTTTCTACGAGATATTTTCTTAGGCACCAGGTGAGTGTCTTTATGTGTGCATGATGCATGGAATGTGATAATTTTATTTTGTGACCATTATGCTTAACTTGCAAATATTATGTGAGTACATGTGTTATTTGAGGAAAGATGTGTACTTTATCGCATCTATTCCACAATGTGTTACACGCTTTTATTATTGAAAATGTTATTTGTGTGTGAGACTACCGTGACTAACGTCACTGTTATTTCACGGTTAGTCAACCGGGCTGCAAGTGGGAGGACATAAGGTGCTGGGTGTTTTAGGGTGTGATGTTCTTTCCTTTTGAGTTGTGAATCCTCAAAGAGGCCAACTCCGGAATGAACTTTCTTGATTGTGTGTTGGCCCTCCAGGGTTGAGATTTTTCTCCCCCGGATGTGGTAGCTTGTACGGAGGTTATAAGGTGATTGGCGGTTAGGGCTTGTGATTGATAAAACTGATATGTTCCTTGATAAAGACCTGAGCTATTATCTCGGTCTAAATATCGTGGCTACATGATCAGTACCTGCTCCTCTACGGTTAAGCTTGCTTCCGTAGTTGAGCCCTGTATCCGCCAGTGACTACATGTGAATTAAATTGCTCATATATTGTTTATTTAATTTATTGATTATTTTAATGACCTGAAATCATGAGTGCTTGGTATGATTGCATGAATTGGACATTCACTGGGCTATTATAGCTCATTCCATTTTATTTGTTTTCCTTTACTCAGGTCAACTGAAAAATTAAAGCTGGACAAAATGGTTTCTGGGTTATTATAAGTGTTTTAGTTGTTGTAATAGTCACACTGTGTTAGGCTATTATTGTGAAAAATTATGTAAATTATGACTTGTAACTTTTTGATATGACTTGTAATTTTAAGTTAAATAATAGAAGTTTGTTTTATTTTATTCCATTTTATTTCATGTTATTTTTTTTAAGTTAAGTACGTTTGGATTTCCACGTGAGTGCGTGCATCGAGTCCTGGCGAGAGCTAGGCAGGCGGTCCGCTAAGCCCTTTGGTGTGCCTCTGGGCAAGGTGGGGCTGTCACACCCCTCAGGCACCATGCCCAACCCACAAAACGACCAAATCCCAGTCAATAAGCACGCACCATCTGTGACAGCCCCACCTTATCTAGAGGCGCACCAAAGGGTTTAGCGGACTGCCTGCCTAGCTCTCGCCAGGTCTCGATACGCACTCACACAAACGTCCGAGCGTACTTAACTTAAAATAAAATAAACTAAACTAAAATGAAATAAATAAAATACACTCATTTTATTTAACATAAGGTACAAATCACACCAAAAGTATACGTGTCATAATATACATGATTTTCACAAAAATAGCCTAACACATTTCGGCTATTACAATAACTGAAACATTTATAATAATCAAAAACCAGGTGATCCAGCTTTAATTTTTCAGGTAACCTGAGTAAAGGAAAACAAATAAAATGGAATGAGCTATAATAGCCCAGTGAATGTCCAAGTCATGCAATCATATCAAGAACTCATTATTTTAGTAAATGAAATAATCGAGCAATTAAATTAATAAATCAAGATATGAACAATTTAATTTAATATGTAGTCAAAGGAGGATATAGGGCTCAACTACGGAAGCAAGCTTAACCGCAGAAAGAGCAAGTACTGATCATGTAGCCACGATATTTGGATCGAGATAATAGCTCAGGTCTTTATCAAAGAACATATCAGTTTTATCAAGCACAAACCCTAACCGCCAATCACCTTATAACCTCCGTACAAGCTACCACATCCAGGGGAGAAAATCTCAACCCTGAAGGGCCAACAAGCACACAAGAAAGTTCAATCCGGAGTTGGCCTCTTTGAGGATTCATAACTCAAAAGGGAAAGAACATCACACCCTAAAACACCCAGCACCTTATGACCTCCCACGTGCAGCCGGGTTGACTATCCGTGAAATAACGATGAAGTTAGTCACGGTAGTCTCACACACAATTAACACATTGGTCAATGAAAGCAAATAACACATTGCGGAATAGATGTGATAAAGTACACATCTTTCCTCAAGTAGCACATGTACTCACATAGTGATTTAAATCTTAGTATAATATTTATCAAATAAAATATCACATTTCATGCATCATGCAGACATAAGGACACTCACCTTGAAAGCCTAAGAAAATATCTCGTGAAACGGTCGTGATGTGTTTTCGGACCCTGAAATTTAAAAGAAATAATAACATAAAAACTGAATTAAAATCCTAGTAAATTTAGTAAGAAAAAGTCAAGAAAATACCCCACTTACTTCTAGGGTTTTGGTTTTAGGGTTTCTAGGATTTAGGGTTTTTTACTTATTCTAAGAAACTTAATCTATCACTAGATCATTTCTAAAAATTCCTGCACCTAAATTTCCCTCAATTGAACACCTTCTAAGCTTAAAATTTCACTTATCCATTTTTCTTCTTTTAATTCTACCGAAATTTCGGCAACATTTCCCCTTAAATCGGACTAATCAAAATTTTTTCCCTGCAAGAAAATTCAACATTCCAACCCAATTCAACAAGTTCTACAACTTTTGTATTCAACTCAAGTTCAAATTCAATCAAAATTCTATCAATTTCCAAGAATTTTACTCCAAGTATCTTCAACTAAACCACATATAAAACATAAATTTTCAAGGTTTAAAGGCCATATACTAGTCTATTTAACCACAAGAACACTTTATATAGCAAGTAAATCTCAAATTCTAACTAATTTCTCTAAGTAGTATTAACAAGAAACTTGGTCTTAAACTTGCATAAAAACTAATTAAAACATGAAATCAATAAGAAAAGTTCATAGTAAATACCTTAGATATGCTTAGAAATTTGCTTAGAAAGGAAAGAAACTCACTTCCTATGGTGGATTTAACCAAACTTAAGAGAGAAAAGTCCAAGAAGTTGAGAGCAAAAATGAGAGAAGAAGGAGAAGATGATGGCCGGCCAAGAGAGAAAGAAAGGAGAAAGAAATAGTCTAGGAAAATTGGAAAAGAAATGAAGAAAAGGTGGAAAAATGGTTGGCCAATAAAAATCCCACAAGAGTAAAGCAAAAAGTGAGCTTTTAATGCAAGTGTAGTAACTTGGGTTAATTTGATTGGTTGAAATTATTAACTCTTATCACTTAATATAAACAATAATAAGACATAAATTATTAAAGAAAAAATGGAGTAAATTAGGGAGAGAGAGAACCGGCCACAAGAAGAAAGAAAGAAAAGAATTTCGGCCCAAAAAAAAAAAGAAAAGAAAAGAGAGAGAATTTCGGCCAAGAAAGAAAGAAAAGAGAGAGAAAAATTTCAACCAAGGGAAAAAGAAAATAAAGTAAGAAAATAAGTGAAACTTTTGAGAAAAATTGAGCAAAAATTCAAGTAGTCCAAAGACTAGAAAATAGTAAAAATGAGCTAATCAAAATTTAAACGCTAATATAAATTAAATGGTCAAGTAAAATTATTCCAACTTTAGTACTTAAGTGTTCTTGCTTAAAATGAAAATCTTAACTAATTAACCTAATTAACTCAAGAAATCTTCCAACTAATAAATCTATGATTAACACTTAACCCTAAATAAGAAAAAAAAATGTCTCTTATATGTGCATTTTCTAGGGTGTTACATCCTCCCCCCCTTAAAAGAATTTCGTCCTCGAAATTCTACCTGGATTTTCGAAGAGCTTGGGATAATTTCTCCGCATTTCTTCTTCTGTCTCCCACGTGGCTTCTTCTAGGTCATGATACTTCCACAGGATCTTGACAAGAGGAATTTGTTTATTTCTCAGTTCTTTTACTTTACGGTCCAGGATTTGAACTGGTTGCTCTTCATATGTCAAAGTTTCGTCAAGCTCAATTTCGTCGGGTTGAAGCACGTGCCTTGGATCCGGGTGGTACTTTTTCAAAACCGACACGTGGAAGACATTATGCATTTTAGATAACTTTGAAGGTAGGTCCAATTGGTAAGCCACATTTCCGATACGTTTAACAATTTTGAATGGTCCCATGTATTTTGGTTGAAACTTTTTCTTTTTCCCAAACTGGATGCTACCTTTAAACGGGGAAATCTTGAGAAATACTTCATCTCCAACTTCGAACTCCAGCTCTTTCCTTCGAATGTCAGCATAACTTTTCTGTCGACTTTGAGCAGTTTGAAGTCGTTGTTGTATTAACTTGACTTTCTCATAAGCCTCTTCTATCCAGGGTACTTTTTCCGGACCTAACATTTTCCGTTCACCCACTTCATCCCAATAGCCTGGCGTTCTGCATCTTCTCCCGTACAGTGCTTCAAATGGAGCCATCTGGATCGAGAATCGGTAGCTATTGTTGTAAGCAAACTCAATTAAGGTCACATGTTGATCCCAGTTGCTACCAAAATCCATCACACTTGCCCGCAGCATATCTTTTAAAATCTGGATCACTCGTTCGAACTGTCCGTCAGTCTGGAGATGGTAAGCCGTGCTAAAGTTCAATTTTGTTCCCAAGGCTTCGTGCATTTGTTTCCACAAACGAGAAGTAAACTGAGGGTCTCGGTCCGAAACAATACTAACTGAAATTCCATGAAGTCTCACCACCTCATCAATGAACATACGAGCAAGTTTTTCCAACGGGTTAGTCATGTTCATGGGCAGAAAATGAGCAGATTTGGTCAATCGATCAACAATTATCCAAATTGCATCATGCCCTTTTTGGATTCTCAGTAAACCAGAAATGAAATCCATGGTGATGTGCTCCCATTTTCACTCTGGGATTTCCAAAGGTTCTAATAATCCTGATGGTCTTTGATGTTCGGCTTTTACCTGCTGACACGTAGGACAAATTTGCACGTACTCTGCTATTTCCCTCTTCATATTATCCCAGCAATAAAGTTTCTTCAAATCTTGGTACATCTTTGTACTCCCCGGGTGCACAGTGTACCTGGAACAATTGGCCTCATCCATGATTACTCTCTTCAACTCTTCGTCTTTTGGGATGAAAAATACGATTTCGGAATCTCAACAGTCCCTCGGGTCCCACACTATACTTAGGTATGGTCCCCGCTTTGGCTTTCTCTATCCGCTTCTGTAATGTGAGATCCTTGCCTTGAGTTTCTTGGATTTGTTTCAACAATTCAGATTGTGCATTTACATTTCCACAAATCATTTTAGAACCAGCTATTCTTGAATTGCTCTCACTCAATCGCTCCAACAAGTCCCATTCACGGATGGCCAGGCAAGCCCTTTGAACCTTCCTACTTAAAGCATCTGCAACAACATTAGCTTTGCCTGGGTGGTAATTAATAATACAATCGTAATCCTCCAATAGCTCCACCCACCTACGTTGTCGCAAATTTAACTCTTTCTGAGAAAATAAATACTTTAAACTCTTGTGATCTGTATACACCTCAAATGTGACCCCATACAAATAATGCCTCCATTTCTTGAGTGCGAAAACCACCGCTGCTAATTCTAGGTTATGTGTGGGATAATTCCTTTCATGAAGTTTTAGCTTACGGGAAGCGTAGGTAACTACTTGTTTCCCTTGCATTAACACACTTCCCAAGCCTTCCCGTGAAGCATCTGTGTACACACTGAAAGTTTCTTTTCCATTTGGCAATGCTAGCACTGGGGCAGATGTCAATCGTTTCTTGAGTTCATTGAAACTTTGTTCGCACCGTTCATCCCACTTAAATTTAACATACTTCTGGGTTAAAGCAGTGAGTGGTGTGGCTATCTTTGAAAAATCCTTAATGAACCGCCGATAATAGCCAGCTAACCCCAAGAAACTATGAATTTCGGTGGGATTCTCAGGTCGTTTCAAACTAACCACGGCTTCTACTTTGAATGGATCTACCGCTATTCCTTCTCCCGAAATGACAAGACCCAAGAATGACACTTGATCCTTCCAAAATTCACACTTACTAAACTTGGCATACAACTTGTTACCTCGCAAGGTCCGTAGCACCATCCTCAAATGTTGCTCATGCTCTACATGGGATTTGGAAAAGATCAAAATATCATCAATGAAAACCACTACAAACTGATCTAAGTAGGGTCTGAAAAAAGCTGCCGGGGCATTCGTTAACCCGAATGGCATCACCACAAATTCATAATACCCATATCGAGAGTTAAAAGCAGTTGTAGGCACATCTTCCTCCTTAATCCTCAATTGATAATATCCTTGCCGAAGGTCTATCTTAGAAAAGATCACCGCTCCCTCCAATTGATCAAACAGTTCATCAATTTGAGGTAAAGGGTACTTATTCTTTATAGTAACACTATTTAACCCTCGATAATCAATGCAAAGTCTAAGGGTACCATCTTTCTTCCTTACAAATAATACTGGAGCTCCCCATGGTGATACACTCGGTCTGACAAATTCTCTTTCCAACAAATCCTGGAGTTGGACCTTAAGTTCTCTGAGTTCTGCCGGGGACATGCGGTATGGGGTTCTAGATATTGGCGACACTCCTGGTACCAATTCTATTTTGAATTCCACTTCTCTCTCCAGAGGTAGGGAGCTTAATTCTCCGAGAAACACATCGGGAAATTCTTTTACCACAGGCACATCCTCAAGTCTCACTTTATCCTCGGGTGTATTAATTAAATAGGCAAGGTATCCTACCGCCCCTCGGAACATCAATTTCCTAGCTTGCATGGCCGAAAGAAGATTTGAGGAAGCTAGGGTTTTCTTAACATCCAACCTTAATACAGGCTCTCCCGGTATACTAAACTCCACCACTTTCGTCCCACAATTTAGTTGAGCACTATACCGGGTCAAACAATCCATGCCTAGTATTATATCATAACCCCGAATAGGTAAAGTTATGAGATTTGTTAAAAAATTTCTTTCTCCTACCCGAAGCTCACAATCTTGGTAAACAAGATTAGTTGTCAGGCAATGGTCTCCAGTCGAAGTCCTCACTTCCAACTCATAAGATAACTCAACAGGTTGTATTTCTAAAGCAATCATAAACTGAGGATTCAAAAAGGAATGGGTAGAACCAGGGTCTACTAGCAGTTTAGCCAGATGATGAAAAACAAGAATTATACCTTCAATCACTGCTGGTGACTCCTGGGCATCCTGCTTGTCGAGAGCATACACACGAGCTGGCACTCTCCATTTATTCCCGCTCTCCCTGGCTTGATTGCTCTCCTTGGGTCCAGGTTGAGCGGTGCTCGGTCCACTAGCAGCCTGTTTTGGACATTGATTTATTCTGTACTCGCTATTGCCGCAAAGTAAACATTTCCGGTTCTTTCTCTAGCAATTTTTCTCGGTGTGGTTACCTTTACCACAATATCCACAAGCACCAGGGGCAACTGATGACGGTTTCTCCTTTTGAGTATCTTCTTTTTGTTCACTCCTTGGCGGAGCCCTTCCTACCGGAGCACCTCTTGTTCTTCCAAACGGGGCACCTTGCCCAATTCTCACTCCTCCAGTTCCCCGTCCCATCTTAGGGGCTGGAGAGCTTCCAGTTGCAGGTCGAGCATCATTGGCATTTTCCCGTTTTCTTGCCTTCACCGTGCGGGCTAGAGACTTGGTTTCCTCCACTTGCTGTGCTTTTTCCACGGCATCTTCGTACGTTTCAATGGTGGCAGCTGCGAGAGCATCTTGGATCTCCAAATTCAAACCTTGGATAAATCTTCTCTTCCTTCGCCGTTTAGTGGCTACAAGTTTCGGGGCATAGCGAGACAGTTTAGTAAACTGAGCTTCATACTCAGCTACAGACAGCAACCCTTGTCTCAATTTCAGAAATTCGTCTTCCCGCTTTTCTTGTACTCGCACGAGAATATATTTCTTTTTAAACTCTCTAATGAAGTTGATCCACGTCCTTGGAGTCTGATATCTTTCCCACTTGGCATTGATTAAATTCCACCAAGGGGTGGCAGCACCCTCCAATTGGAACACGGCGAATGTCACTTGCCGTTCATCCGTGTACTTCAGGGCAGTAAAAATTTTCTCAATGTCCTCTAACCACTTTTCAGCAATTTCTAAGTTTGGGCTACCATTAAACTTAGGGGGGTTAAATTTCTGGAATCGTTCCAAGGCTACATCTTCCCCTACTACGGGGTTTCTATGGGGTCCAACAACTTCCACTGCTGGGTTCTGCCGAGTTCCCAGTTGAGTTAGAACATCGGTCATTCGATTTAAGACTGCGATCATGGGATCAGCTCCCGAAAGTGGATTTATACTAGAGGCAGCGTCTTCATCCCGGTCTTGACGACGAGGACATCCTCTACCGCGACCACGTCCACTCATGATTTAATATACTATAATAACATGAATAAATTTATTTTAATATCTACATAATAAATGTCAAGATATAATATAAAATGCACAAATTCAAAATTAACAAGGAAATCAAGTTTCATGCCAACAAGATCACACATATTATACAAGAAGTTCAATTTACACAGTTCAAAAGTTATATACAAAACATGTCATACATATAAAACATAACAAAACTAACATAAGGTTTTGGATACATAAACCCATCTAGAGGTCTAGTCCGAGATCTAGTCCAACTGGACTGACCCGGCCGAGCTCACATCCATGTCCTGCTCACCCCCAGGAGCCTCCTCGGCCCCAAGAGGTGGAGGCGCTGCGGGTCCTGGCCCTAGGTGCGGAGCCAAATCACGCACCTCATCTAGTACATGGCCTACTAACAAGCCACTCTCATCTACGAGTCGTCCGGTGTGGTCCCGGACATACTGTACCACGCGTGTGAGTCAGCCGTGCACCTCCTGGTACTGCTCTCGATAAGCATCCGTCCTCTGTTGTTCTTCCTGAACAGCAGTCTCTAAATCACGAATCTTCTGAGCCTGAGCCCTAACTGTCTCTCTCAGCTCGTGAACACGGGCCCGGGAAGTATCACTCTCGCGCCCAACTCGTCTAGTATCCTCTATCAGTGAAAGCACGACATAGTCGGGATAAGAATAGGTCCTCCAGCATCCACAAGCAGGGCGGACTTGCCGGGCAGGGGAAAATGTGCGATAAGGGTGCCCAGGTCTCTCGCGATAACGGACAATGGGTCTCCTACGATACGCATGCGGCAACTGAGTTGCGCCGGATGGCTGGGATGCCTCACCCTAACCACTCTCTGACATACCTACAGGTTTAGATAATAAATTAATTAAGTCTATCCCATAAATGTTCAATAATAAATAATACTTAAATATCACACACATATATCAAACTTAAAAATAACCTAAACACATTCTCAAGTATATACACAATAGTGCCCAGGTACGGAAATTCGGATCTCATCTTTCACACCCAGGTTGATCAGGCCCAAGCGTAACCGACTCAACCCAAATTTCCTACCCGACACCCCAAACAAGACTAGCACTAGAGACAGGATTCAATCCTAAGCTCTGATACCAACTGTGACAGCCCCACCTTACCCAGAGGCGCACCAAAGGGCTTAGCGGACTGCCTGCCTAGCTCTCGCCAGGTCTCGATACGCACTCACACAAACGTCCGAGCGTACTTAACTTAAAATAAAATAAACTAAACTAAAATGAAATAAATAAAATACACTCATTTTATTTAACATAAGGTACAATTCACACCAAAAGTATACGTGTCATAATATACATGATTTTCACAAAAATAGCCTAACACATTTCGGCTATTACAATAACTGAAACATTTATAATAATAAAAAACCAGGTGATCCAGCTTTAATTTTTCAGGTAACCTGAGTAAAGGAAAACAAATAAAATGGAATGAGCTATAATAGCCCAGTGAATGTCCAAGTCATGCAATCATATCAAGAACTCATTATTTTAGTAAATGAAATAATCGAGCAATTAAATTAATAAATCAAGATATGAACAATTTAATTTAACATGTAGTCAAAGGAGGATACAGGGCTCAACTACGGAAGCAAGCTTAACCGCAGAAAGAGCAAGTACTGATCATGTAGCCACGATATTTGGACCGAGATAATAGCTCAGGTCTTTATCAAAGAACATATCAGTTTTATCAAGCACAAACCCTAACCGCCAATCACATTATAACCTCCGTACAAGCTACCACATCCAGGGGAGAAAAATCTCAACCCTGAAGGGCCAACAAGCACACAAGAAAGTTCAATCCGGAGTTGGCCTCTTTGAGGATTCACAACTCAAAAGGGAAAGAACATCACACCCTAAAACACCCAGCACCTTATGACCTCCCACGTGCAGCCGGGTTGACTATCCGTGAAATAACGTGAAGTTAGTCACGGTAGTCTCACACACAATTAACACATTGGTCAATGAAAGCAAGTAACACATTGCGGAATAGATGTGATAAAGTACACATCTTTCCTCAAGTAGCACATGTACTCACATAGTGATTTAAATCTTAGCATAATATTTATCAAATAAAATATCACATTTCATGCATCATGCACACATAAGGACACTCACCTTGAAAGCCTAAGAAAATATCTCGTGAAACGATCGTGATGTGTTTTCGAACCCTGAAATTTAAAAGAAATAATAACATAAAAACTGAATTAAAATCCTAGTAAATTTAGTAAGAAAAAGTCAAGAAAATACCCCACTTACTTCTAGGGTTTTGGTTTTAGGGTTTCTAGGGTTTAGGGTTTTTTACTTATTCTAAGAAACTTAATCTATCACTAGATCATTTCTAAAAATTCCTGCACCTAAATTTCCCTCAATTGAACACCTTCTAAGCTTAAAATTTCACTTATCCATTTTTCTTCTTTTAATTCTACCGAAATTTCGACAGCATTTCCCCTTAAATCGGACTAACCAAAATATTTTCCCTGCAAGAAAATTCAACATTCCAACCCAATTCAACAAGTTCTACAACTTTTGTATTCAACTCAAGTTCAAATTCAATCAAAATTCTATCAATTTCCAAGAATTTTACTCCAAGTATCTTCAACTAAACCACATATAAAACATAAATTTTCAAGGTTTAAAGGCCATATACTAGTCTATCTAACCACAAGAACACTTTATATAGCAAGTAAATCTCAAATTCTAACTAATTTCTCTAAGTAGTATTAACAAGAAACTTGGTCTTAAACTTGCAAAAAACTAATTAAAACATGAAATCAATAAGAAAAGTTCATAGTAAATACCTTAAATATGCTTAGAACTTTGCTTAGAAAGGAAAGAAACTCACTTCCTATGGTGGATTTAACCAAACTTAAGAGAGAAAAGTCCAAGAAGTTGAGAGCAAAAATGAGAGAAGAAGGAGAAGATGATGGCCGGCCAAGAGAGAAAGAAAGGAGAAAGAAATAGTCTAGGAAAATTGGAAAAGAAATGAAAAAAAGGTGGAAAAATGGTTGGCCAATAAAAATCCCACAAGAGTAAAGCAAAAAGTGAGCTTTTAATGCAAGTGTAGTAACTTGGGTTAATTTGATTGGTTGAAATTATTAACTCTTATCACTTAATATAAACAATAATAAGACATAAATTATTAAAGGAAAAATGGAGTAAATTAGGGAGAGAGAGAACCGGCCACAAGAAGAAAGAAAGAAAAGAATTTCGGCCCAAAAAAAAAAAGAAAAGAAAAGAGAGAGAATTTCGGCCAAGAAAGAAAGAAAAGAGAGAGAAAAATTTCAACCAAGGGAAAAAGAAAATAAAGTAAGAAAATAAGTGAAACTTTTGAGAAAAATTGAGCAAAAATTCAAGTAGTCCAAAGACTAGAAAATAGTAAAAATGAGCTAATCAAAATTTAAACGCTAATATAAATTAAATGGTCAAGTAAAATTATTCCAACTTTAGTACTTAATTGTTCTTGCTTAAAATGAAAATCTTAACTAATTAACCTAATTAACTCAAGAAATCTTCCAACTAATAAATCTAGGATTAACACTTAACCCTAAATAAGAAAAAAAAATGTCTCTTATATGTGCATTTTCTAGGGTGTTACACCATCACTTACTCTCCTGTCACAGCTGCCCTTTTAGTTTCACCATTAAAGTTGAACCTACACAAACCATCCCTTTGCTTCCATAGTCCCTCGATCAAATCCCTATCCTCGCCTTAGCCCGGATAAGATGAATTGGCGACAGAGAGAGAGACCGAAACACAGGGGATTAGACAGAGAAATTGGGAAATTGGGATTTTCTAGGGAAGGAAATGAGAGGGAGAGAGAAATAGAAGTGGGGAGAGATAGAGCAGAATAAAGAGAAGGTAGAGAGAATCGAAAGAAATAACAAAAAAAAAGGGAAGGAAAGTAATCAGGGAAGAAGAGCAAACAAAGAATACCGAGATAAAGAGGAACGGTGAGGGTGAGAGAAGTAGAAGAAAAATTGGAGAAACAGAGGAGGTAGACATAGAGAAACTGAAGACATGAGAGAAATGAAAAAGGAAAGAAAAAGAAACAAAACGAGAATAAGAAGGGGGAAATTAGAAAAGGGGACTAGATGAAAGAAGAAGAAAGAAATCGGGTGGGAGATAGAGAATAGAAAGTAAAAAAAAAATGAAAAGAAAATTTTGGTGGAGGGAAAGGAAATTTTGGGAAAAGAAAAATAATTCTGGAAAGGGCGTTTAGAGTTTTTTTTTTATATATATATTTTTGTCAGTTTAGTTAATTTTTAATTAGTTGTGATTTAGTTCAATTTTAGTTTAGTTTATTAATTATTTCAGTGGATTATGTAGTTTTAGATAACTAATCTAGTTTAGTGTTACTTATTCTTTTATAAAAATAATATTTATGTTAAAGTCCTTTTCTTCTTTCCTATTGTCAATATTTGCCCTACAGATTTATTGCTTTATGCAATTGAGTTTTTAATAATCTCATATTGACCCCTAGATTATCCTATTCTTTCAATTAAATCATATAACTTGCAATCAAACACTTTATATTCAAATATTATCAACCCCAAGCTTGTTGAAATAATGTTTTTGTCCCTTTGTATTTGCTGTAAATTGTGCTTTTTGTCTTAGTTTGTTGGGATTTGCATGTTTACCCCACAATTTGTTGGGAATTTACATTTTTTATGATTTATTTTTACCTAAATTGTGGCACCTTGACGTGTTTATTCATTTTGTTAGCATTTAGTACCGGGTCTTCGAGAGATATCCTTATTTCCTATTATTTTCTTCTTTATGTGCTCCAATATGCTCCAATGTGATTTTATGCATTATTTTTATTATTATTTGTTTATTTCTTATTTTATATATTTGTTGCATATTTACGTAGTTAATTTGTTGAATTTTGAATTTTTTATTATTTTGAAAAAATATAACATTTTGTATTTAGCTAGTCAATGTAATAGTTAGATCATTTTTCTCATATTTTAGCAGAATTGTGTAATTAGGTAGAAAGTGTAATAGATAGGGTATTTTTAATTTCTCCCCTTAAATTGTAAATTAAGCCCCCCGATGTAATAGTTAGGATTTATTTGCTTTTGCGTGCTTATGTGTTTATCTCTTTTACCGTTTTCCTTAGGATTTTTGCATCTAGAATATTATGCTTATGTGTTATGTGCTCCTATGTGATCTTATATGTTTTTATATGTTTAATTTGCTTTTAATTCATGTTTTAATATTTAATTCATGATTTATGATATTCCGTCACCACACTAGTCCAACGCTAGTTGTGGCTTCTTTCTTTTCCCGCTAGTCCAACGCTAGAGGGATTTTTTAGAATGGGCTAGTCCAACGCTAGACCCTTAGGACATTTTAGTGTTAGGTGCATTTGTGTGCATTTCACATTTCACACACTTTTAGTTTTCTTTCCATTTAGTGTGATTTTATTACTATTATTCTTATTCTTATTCTTATTAGTATTATTTTGACACATTTTTAAAATGCATGACATCTAGGTTGCATCTCACTTAGAAATTAGGACATTTGTGTGATTTGACTATAAATAGTCGTCTACTCACATGGGAAGCGATGGCGTACAGGCCGTTCCCCCCTCCGTGATTAGAAACATTCAGTCACGAGTTATTAGTCCCCCGTATCCAACATGTTGCATACCCACTTTCTTCAATCACTTACTATACATTATTCTTTTTGCATCATATTTTGCATAAAACTCGTGACTCCCTCGAGGTTTCGACTCGGTTTTCGCAATTAATGCAATAATTCCAATCAAGCCTCAACGGAACATGACGACCCTCTCGATTTTCACATTTAGATTTAGGATTTGCATTCATTTAGACACATCCAAACGCGATAGAACATAGGGTTAATTTAGGAAATTTTGATTAAACCTCGCAACTAGCCTCGGCTAGGTTGAAAGGGTGCCTTAGGCGCAAGCCTTTGCCTTCCCTTTCTTCAAATGTGACTCCCGGACCTTTTTCTCTCGTTTTTTCGTAGATCGGAGTAGGAAAAAGGTTTTAAAATATTTTTCTAAAATTTTTATTTTTGTTTTTGTTTTGTTAAACAATTTTTCGGGTGACTTGGTACACCCTAATTCAGTACCAAGTGGTGACTCCATTTTTCTTTTAAAATAAACCCTTTTTCAAAAAATCAGTTGGCCAAAACTGTCGCATTTTTAGTCCCGGTCTTACTTTCTTTTAAAACACCATTTTTTTCTAAAAATACATTTTTTAACTAAAAACTTGATTTTTATTACACACGCACAACTTTTCTAAAATCTATCCTTTCAAAAGGGATCTCGGACCGAACCAGTCCTTTTCGGGATGCGACAGTCAACGACCCCACTTAGTACCTTTTACCTCACTGATTTTTTTGGACGCGACACTTACATTATTCCTTTTAGCTTCATTCATGCATGATTTTTTACATTCATTTATGTGCTTCAGTTTATTTTAACATGTTAAACTAATGTTGACACTAACTAGGTTTCAACTTGAAGCAAATAATATGCTTTGAATTAGTTTATGGCCATACTTTATTCTTGTTTGTTTATTTACTTGATCTTAATAATTGTTGTTGATTAGCTATCAATTTCAAGTCATTTTAGTTGTTATTTGACAAAGAGATTTGCATTTAACAATGGAAAGAAGTAAATAGAATTTATATTGAATCTTATAAAAGTAGTGATTCTCAGTAGGCAGATTAAGGTTTGAAGCCACAATTCATGAATTTAATGAACTAATGTATGCAAGACTTTACCACAAGAGTAAAAAAGCTGATGTATTAGTAGTTTTTCATTCATAGAGAGATCTAGTTTGTAGTATAAATGAAATTGAATCCTAAACAAGAGTAGAACTCTTAATGGCCATAAACTTAACTTTCATATTAGGTGGATTTTTAAGCCTAGTCAATTTTGTTTAACTAATTTCTTCATTATTTGTTTACTTGAATTTGAATTATTCTTACTATTCCATCATCTTAAGATTTGCTTGTCTAGATACTAGAGTGAGTGATAAAGTTTTGGTACTTGCCAATTCTTATTTCCTTGTAGAATCGACCCTAATATTTCTCCTACTAAAATTGACCCATGCACTTGTGAAAAAGGGTATTAGGGTTATAAATTTTATACTTGTTTGTTAGAATATTGCTTTAATTTTGATAGTACTTAAACCTCACAAACACAAATCATAACAAAAAAGTTAGGATTCAACCCATCTAGATCTTATACAAATTACTTCATAGATACTAAAGAAAACTCAACAAACAACAAAGTGAAAATAAGAGAACTCATTCTCATGAGAAGCTCTTGAATTTTCCTTTTTGTTGATGCAGAAATTTCCTCCTGTATTGTTGCATTTCTTCTTGCTCTAAGTCCTTGACTATCTTGCTCTTTGATTTGGAAGAATAAAGTGCAAAAGTGTGTTCCTGGGGTTCTAATATCTTATTTATGGCTTATCTCCTCCTTTAGAACACAAAGAAGTTGTCCTATCTTGAGCCTCTTAAGAGATAGGGTTAAATATCTAAAATCTCACTTCGAAGTGCTAAAAAATTGTAGACTTCCATAGTGAAGCCTGTGACCGAAATCACATCATGGTTATAACTATGGCTTGGTAAAGTGCCTTCTTTGAACATAGCCATTGCGCAACTTGCAAGGTACAATTATGGCGATGGTCAGAACCTTAGTTTTCTCTGCCCTTTCTTCGTCTAGCCATCTGATCCTACCCACTGGCCAATCTTGTAGTGCTATTTCAGCCAGTGGGTATGATCAGAAATTTCAATTTGCACTCCAATTACACAACTATAATGATTTTTTGACTTCCACTCGTCATCAACCTCAAATCAACTTTCAAGCACTATGCAATTATCCTTCGAATTAATCCAAATTGGTGAAGAAGAAGAGAAAACCCTAAAAAATTACAAAGATAACCCAAGTAAATAGTATTTACACTCTATTAAACTCCTAAACTGAGAACAAGGAGAAATGAAAAATAAAAAGATAAAAATTAAGGAAAAAACCTCAAACTCCTAACCTAAACACAACAAATACTACCATGCTTTGACGATTATCACATCCAGACGAGATGCGGATGTCTGAATGATAAATTTACTGTCTAATGACTAGTTTTATAGAATTTTGGCATATGATCATTGAAGAAGCTTTCTATCCTATTTCTCAACCCCTATAAAAGCTTTATAGTATTGATTGACTACAAGTGATTTTAGAGTGATTTTGTGAGAAAATACTATAGTGTGTGTGTTCTTGTGAGTTTTTGTGGGATAAGTGTGTTGGAGTATTAAGAGCTTTTCTATGTGTGAGTGGAAGTTATTAGGTATAGCTAAAGTATGGTGGTTGAGAGTGTTGTAAAACTTTTTGCTTGTCTTGGTAGAGCTTAGTAGTGACCAAGTTGAAACTTTAACTCAACTAGAGCTAGGAAAAGAAAGCAAGTGTGATCCTCTATTTTGTACATATTGGTTAGCTTCACCAATTTGAGAAGAAGCTAGGTTGTAGATCTAAACTCCAACTTGATGAACTTGGAAGTGGATGTAGATATGAGTTTCGGAGCCATACTACTATAAAAGTTGATTTTGTGCTTTACTCTTTTTCTTTACTTTTCTTTGTAATTGTTTTGAGCTTTATATATATTTTTCATTTTTATCACTATTATTGCTAAGTGTTTTGCTCATATAGGCAAAATCTCTAAGTGTTAAATTGGCTAAATATTTGAGCATAATTGCACTTAGTTTTTGTACAACCTAATCTACCTCCCTTTTAGGTTACACTCTGGAGTCTTATAATTGGCACTAGAGTTTGGTTTCTCGGTAGATAGCCTAACAAGCTAGGGAGTAGAGATAGCAACCACCAACAATACTATGTTTCTAGAGAGGCCCATAACTAGTCCTTTATATAAAGGTTAAAATTATGATAGTTGGAAGGATAGGATGATTATTCTTTTACAATCCTTGGATATAGAATTATGGTATATAATTAGTGAGGGATCTAATGAGGACACTATTCTAAATAAGGAATTAGGAAAACATAGACCAAAACTTAGGTTTGAGTTGAATGGTCAAGACAGAATAAATCTTACTTTGAATGCTAAGGCCATGATGTTTTATATAATGCCTTAGAATCAAATGAGTTAACAAGGATAAAAGGATGTAAGTTGGCCAAGGAGATTTGAGATGGATTAAAAGAAATTCATAAAGGGAGAAATGATATTAAGGAGCAAAAAAAATTCTTATTAGTGGCCAAATATGAATTCTTTATGATGGAGCCACATGAGAATATAGACAAAATGTATTGTAGATTTAATAACATTATTAAGGATTTAGAGGCCTTAGAAAAAGAGTACAATTTGGGTTAAAGAAGTTGGAAAGTTTTTAATATATTGCCCAAAAAATAGGAAACCAAAGTCATGGTCATAGAGGAGGCTAAGAATCTAAATACAATGCCTATTGAATCTCGTATTAATTCTCTAATCTTATTCGAATTAAAGCTTAAATTGAAGGACATGATAAGGAGGAAGCAAGGATCAAGAGATCATTGCGCTGAAAGCATCTTAAGATAAGCAAGAACTCTTTTCATTTGATGAGAAAAATGACGATATGGATGAGAGTGAAATAACTCTCATCAATAAAGGGATCAACAGGTACTTCATCAACAAAGAAGAATAAGAAGAAGTGGTGCAAGCAAAACAAAGAGAAGCAAAATTAAAAATGCTATGAATTTGGCCAACCGAGGCACTACATGCAGAAGTGCCCAATGAAGAAGAAAGCTAGAAGAGGAAGAAAAGGTTTCAACAACTTTAAAATCTCATGGGAAGATTGCAATTTTTATGATAAAATTGAAGAAGAATGCGAAACGGCAAAAATAGGCTTCATGGCCATAGGAGAAAATGAGATATCTTCTTACCATTCTAACAATGAATGTGATTGCAGATACCAAATTTTGACACACCATTTATTTTCAAACATTGGGGGCATGTTTACATTTTTTGCGCCAAATTTTAATTCTTCAATAATTTTGGGGCCAAACAGTAATTTTTATCTGTAAATATTTTTCTATTAGCTTTGGGGGTTTTAAATTCATATTTTTACTTTCATATAAATTTGTTAATTTTTTATGATTTTTCTGGAATTTAATTGGTATTCTCAACGAAACATCTTGACCCTCCCGATACCCTCACTTAGATTTAAAATTTGCATTCATATAGATACATCCAAAATGCGATAGAACTTAGGGCTAATGTAGGAAAATTTGATTAAATCTCGCAACTAGTCTTTGGATTAGGTGGAAAGGGTGCCTTAGGCATGAGCCTTTGCCTTCCCTTTCTTCAAATGTGACTCCCAGACCTTTTTCTCTCGTTTTTTTCAGTAGACAGGATTCAAAAAAGGATTTTAAATGATTTTTCTAAAATTTTACTTTTATTTTGTTAAACAATTTTTTCAGGGTGACTTGGTACACCCTAACTCAGTACCTAAGTAGGCGACTCCATTTTTTTAAAATAAAACACTTTTCAAAAAATCAGTTGACCAAAACTGTTGCTACTTTTAGTCTCGACCTGTGTTTTCTTTTAAAATATCATTTTTCCTAAAAAAACACATTTTTTACTAAAAATTGATTTTTATCACACACACACACACACTATTTTTCCAAAAAACCTTTATTTTCAAAAAGGGTCACCTGAACCGGACCATTCTTTTTGGGATGCAACAGTCAACGACCCCACTGTGTGTCATTTCGAGGCACGATAGGATTTTGGCAACTCCAAGTGGGGATCACTAGTGAGTTCGAGCACAAGGTTTAATCACTTTTTCCTTCTTTAACTCTCCTATTCTATCATGTTTGAATGTTAGGATTGCATTTTTGTTTTTAGGTTTTTAGGGTTTGTTTTTGCATCTCACACACTTCTTGTCTCTCGTCTATCTATGTGATGTATGCTTTACTTATATTTGCTTTATTCGACCGCGCTTGCATTTGGGGAGAGGGATCAGTTACTCTTAGAGTCCGCACGTGTTACTATTACATTCCCTTCTCTCATAAGGAGCACTCCATACGTGCATTCGATATTTTTCACCCTGTTTTCTCTTTCTGGTGGTTATCACCCATCCGTTCCGATTAAGAATAGGATTGATCTACTTAGGCATGTGAGCGTAGGCACGATGTGCACGTAACCATATTTAGGAGATCACTCGAACTCTCGACTTAAGTCCATAAGTTTAAAGATTCAGGGACTTTTAAGATCCACTTGGACATGTGGTCAGGGCATGATGTGCACGTAGCAGTGGTTAGGGGATCAATTGAGCCACCGACCAAGGGCTTTGGGATTGATGACCCTTACCCTTAGGTCTGAAAGCTTAGGAACCGATAGCCTAATTGAGTTTAGATGCATTAATGAGTTCAGTTTCATGCATCTATGTAGTATAACCTAAAGTAGAGTCAGCCTTACCCTGTCAGGCATATTAGGCACGAGAGAAGGGAATTCACCCCTCTTTATTTTTCTGTTGTACTGTATACTACTATTTGCTTTATCAAGTGTGTTATGTGATATTTGTTGAATAAGCTAATGCACTCTCTCTTATTCTTTGATTTCACAACTATAGAATAAAGAGCCCTAACATGGTGTTCTCGTAGGAAACCAACCCATTATTGGCACGTTTAAATTTTTTATCTTACCATTAATTTTTTCAAGAAAGATGGAAATGAGATTTTCATAAAATTTTAAAAATTGCATCTTTGTTATAAATAAGGCACTCTCAAGCAGTCCAATCATTGTAAATTTTATAAAATCTCGAAAATATGATTGTTTTAACTTGTATCTTTTCGAATAAGATTTGTAGCTTAGACCTTTGTCAAAGTTTAATTAGTCATTGTTGTACTTGTCAATTTTATCCAAACCAAATTTTCTCAGAGTCAATAAATGTACCCAATTGTCGAACTTTTGCACAGTTTGTATTTATCCTTTTTTTTCAAAGAAATTAGTTTGTCATTTTTACCGTATCCCCCACCCTCCCATCCCACACTACACAAAAAGAAATTTTAACACATCTTTCATTTGACTTTAATAAACTGGCATTTTGACTTGTATATTTCTAGATAAAATCATGATTTTTGTTTTCTTTCAATGTTGTGTCCTATTTTCTAGATAAAATCATGATTTTTTATTTTCTTTCAATGTTGTGTCATATGACCTTATAAAGGTTTGATTTTGTTTAAATAAATAAATTTGAAGTCAATAATCTTTTGTACAGTTCATTTGCCATCTTTTTGAAAAATTATGTATCATTATTAGAATAAAAATTTTTAGAACATTTTTGCACTTCGCATATTTTAACTTGCTTTAATAAACTGGCATCATGCATAATCTCTAGAGAGAATGTCATTTTGGGAATCCCATTATAGGAAAGCTGTCTTTTTGTCTTGGGTACTTCACCCTAAAAGACATGCACGTTTATATTTTCGGTAAATCTTAGCGGGTGAGACTCTAGATAAGGTAATGCGAGCAGAATGGAGGCATCTCTTCTCGGCGGATTTGGCCCATCTTCAATTAAAAAGGGGAATCTCACCCTAAAAGATTGCATTTTATACTAGGCGTACCCTTAGCATAATAAGGTCTCCCCTTAGGACATACATCCGTTTTTGTTTTTACTTATACTAATTTTGATTTGTTTTCATTTTTACAGGTCCTCTAATGGAGGCAATAAAATAAGAAAGATATCTGATACATATTTAGGTTTTACGTTCGAGTATTTTTAAATTATGTTCTAATTCCAAATAAACCATCACATGCTCGAGACATAAGGACCATAAAAAACATGAGTGCTCTTTTGAATTATTCGAAGGATCATGGACGACTGATTTTTTTTAGAATTGATAGTATCTAGAACTTAGATAGATGAGTTTGGTTAGGATAAGTAATGTGATAAATGAAATTGTATTTCATAGCTGAACAATTGTAATAAGAATAGAAATAATTTGGATGTTAATAATTACACTCCTTCTGTAAATTTAAGATTGCCTTGTGTCCAAAATTTTTCTCGGATGAAGTATTAAATAAGTTGCTTTCTCAAATTTGTTATAATATTTAATTTTCTTTTCATGTCTTACATTATCTTTTGAAAAAGTTTTTTTCAAATCTTTTGTTATATTGAGCAAATGATTATTTGATGAGATCTCGAAATAAATCACATGTTTCTCAAAAGCCTAATGTTAGATTTGTGTCATTGTAAAGTTTCTCTTTTGATGAGATGAGTGTAAGCTCAAACTGAATGAAAAGAAAAACATTTTCTAGTATTTTTTTGATAGTGAAAATAAATGCCCATGATCTTCAGATTCATCTTATTTGAAACTGATAATTGCCACTTCGGTATCTTTTTGATTCTAAAATAATGCAAATTGCAAAGGAGAATTAGAATGTTGCCGAAAAAGGAATCTGAACTCCGTGTTAAGGATTCTGAATAGTACAAAAGAAATATCCAAACTTAACTTGGAAGATGATAGAAACCACGAATATTGACACCAAGACATCGGTCAGGAAGTTAAGTCAAAATGCACTTTTGCTTCGAAGATCTACAAAATGTCAAGCCAATTTGGATATATGTTTGGACGATTCAGCACAATAAAAGAACAAACATGCAAGGAATGCGACTTCAACCATTTCACAATGGGAATTGTTTCATATCTACAATGTCTTCTTTACCTTTAGAATATGTTATATAAGTTGTTGTAAGATTAAAATAAGGTGATGTCACATGTTTGTGAGTTATTGCTCACAATCGTAATTTTGTCTAATTCCCCTACTTGTTGAAATTACTTTATGTGCTTTGACAAATGCTTTTTTCAAATACTAATGAATGATTATTATGTGGTTTAAAATTTTGTTCTTATAGAAAGTATGTCTTGTAAAGTAGTTGGAATTATATCTAAATTTTGTATGTTTGATGAAAATTTCTCTTCTTTATTTAATTTCATACATTAAGTGCTGATTATGATCAATTAGTGCACTCATGTAATCTGTAATGTAAAGTCTATTGTGAGGGATTTTTATACTGCAAAAAAAAAAAAAAAGAAGAAGAAGAAGAAAAAAAAAGAAATAACACAGTTTTTTCTACTCCAATAGTTCGTGTACTTAGTAATCGGGAGTTTTCATTTAAAAATGTCGACTTTCGCATCAAATAAGTATTTGAAACTATGAGTAATGCATTGCAAATTCGAGTAAGTAAATTGTTGAGAAATCAGGGATCTTCATCCAACCAATGTCGATTCTTGCATAAAAGGATAGTTTTACTTCTCGAATACAGTTTTCTGCTTAAGATTGAGATGTTGAGTAACCGGAAATCTTCATTACCAATGTCGGTTTTCGGCGTCAAAAGACACTCTCGTATTTTGAGTAACTAGTTCACCAGAATAAAATTCTCTCATGTGAAAAATAAAATTGATCATGGACATGTGATGCACTTTGATGGATCATATGATTTATTTACTTGTGAAATTCGGTAAGGACAAAGAAATTAAAGTTGAACTTGCTTAATTGTGATATAATTCCTTCCCCTTTACTTGATATTATGAGTATTACAGACAAAACAATAAATTGTATAATGGTTATTTACTCGGTCTTGAGGAAGTACATTTTAGAATACACATGTGTAATTTCAATACTTGAATCATTAATTGATCTTACATTTTCCAAACAATGTGATGACAAACAATGATTCAAATGTGAAAAATTGACAAATGTCAAAATTATGCTTCTAAGTTGTTTGTTTTGGTGTGAATTTGACTCAATTTTGTATATTTTTCATTCAAATTCAGAATTTTGATATAGGAATAATTTTGAAGTAGATTAACACACAAGATCTTATAATTTTTTGCAAGGCCAATGTACATTTGAATAAATTTTAGATCAATTGAAGCACGATCTCTCTCATCCAAAAAGAAAAGAGCAGAAGCATTACCTAGTTCTAGTAGAAGTGGATGGTCGATAGTTCCCTCGATCATTAGTTCAGACACCATAAAAGATTTTTTTGTTTGATTTAGTAAATTTTTTTTTAAAATTGTTGCTAAAGAGATGGATTAAAGTTGGGCCATCTTTCTTTTCCAAAAAAAAAAAAACCTTTTCTTCTCTAGTTTTCCCCTTTTGAACCTTCTGAATATATGATGTTCGTTTGACAACCCACTTGAAGGTTGCATCTCACACTGGGGCAATTTTTTTATAATTTCATGTCACATTGAGGTAAATTTTATTTCAACTGGTTTTTTTGAAAAAAAAAAAAGAGAGAGAAGAAGAAAAGAAAAGAAGAAAAGAAAAAAAAAATGAAAAGAAAAAAAATTCAAAGTCAAAAGTGAACGTGATACAAAAGAAAGCTCGAAGAAAGTAATAAAACTAAGGGCAATTTTTTAGAAAAAGAGAGAAGAGGAACCTCAGGAGCAAGTAGTAAAATTGGGATAAATTAATTGAAAATGCAACCTCAAAGCTGATTGAACCTTTCATGAATTTTGCCTTTCTGACCTTAACTATTTCCAACACATTACCCGACCTATCACAAAAGTCGAAAAATTTTACCAACCTCCAGTCTTCATTTTGTAATGATTTTTGAAGTGAAAATTTACAAATCAAAGAGGCAGATGAATGTTAATATATATATCCCAAATCAACAAGGGAGGATTGCCTCACTGATGCCAAACATTTTTCAAGTATTAGTCCTATTTCAATGAAAAGGAGAAACACTATCTCAAATTTGAGTGCTGCCATTCATCCCACTTCTTTCTTCCAAGTTGATATTTCAGAAAGGGTACTGTAGTTAGAGCAAATATGACAGCTGAAGGCTTACTAGCGAAAAGTTATTGTGCTAATATGGAATTCATTTAGAAATTGATGACTACAACTGCTTGAGTTTTCTCATTTACATTGATCATTTCGTGGTAATGTTAGAATTTAAATGAGAATGACATCCAAAGATCAAAAGGTATCTTTTAAGCCATAACTTCAAAAACAAGTTTTTGAAAAAATTTTCATTTAATTGTATTTAATTTAGTCTTTGTGTGCTTCGTTTTATTTACTGTACAAAATTTCTTTTATATTATTGCATGTGAAATATTTTTTAACCAATTCATGTTTTGAAAAACTTGACATTAGGCTTTGTTTGAATTGGAATAAAAGCAAAGGACAATTCCTAAATTTATCAAAAGTTTGAGTCATGCATGAATTGCAAGACTATTTGAGGATTTGATCTGAATCGCGAATCGGAGACCATTGAATTTGAGAAACTTGTAGAAAGTAAGGTAAGAGATTGATCAGAGATTCACAATGACAACATTCATGCTTATTGTGACTGGTGGAATTAAGGGATCACCGTTCGGTGGCATTATTTTGCAATTGCTGTTGTTTTCTCTTTTTTGCAGGTGCGATCACATCACCATCATTTGAAACTTTCGTCAGGAACGAAACTGGGGCAATTTTTTTTTTTTTGACAAAATTTGATTCAAAGATCGATTTTGATGCTTTATGTTTGAAAACATTTTAGAAAGGACTGACTTCAAATTTACATTGGGGTAAATTGTTTAAAGGATTGACTTCAAGTGTAATTCACCTTATTTACACAAGGCAAAAAAAAAATTTTTTTGTAGAAGGATGGACCCCAAATGGATTTAATACTTTGTACGGAGCCAAAATTTGGAATGAATGATTTTAAACTGATTTTAATGTCACATACTGGGGCAAATTTTTTGAATTTCGAAAAGTGATCTTGAGACTGTATGCCTTTAGACAGAATTTTAGAAAGACAGATTTACACTAGGAATAGTTGTTTGGAAGGATTGATTTCAAAAGGGATTTTTGATACCTTATACCATGCCAAATTTTAATTGAAATGATCTCAACTTAGTTTGACTATCAAGATAAATTTTGAAAAGATTAATTTTTAACAATGATTGAATACTGAGAGAAAATGGAAGATTCATACTTGATGCAAGTGCTGACACTGGGGCAAAAAAAAAAAGATTAAAAGATGAAAAATGATTTAAAAAATGAAAAAATGAATGAAAAAGGAAAAAAGAACAAAAAAAAGAAGAAAAAAGAGAAGACAGAAAGGGAAAAAAGAGAAAAAAAAAAAGGAAGAAAAAAAATCAAGTTTTTGAGTTAAGCTGAATGCTTTGTTCAGTATTTGTTTAAATTTCTCTGTGTCTTACATTTCTATATGTATTTATTTTGTTCAGTAGCCTAGGCTATCGCTTTCTGTATTTACTTTATGAATTTATTTGTACCCAACAGTTTGGGCATCGCTTTTTGCATTTTAATTTATGAATTTATTTTGCCCAACAGTTTGGGTATCGCTTTTTGCATTTTAATTTATGAATTTATTTTGTCTATCAACCTGGACACCGCTTTTTGCATTTTAGTTTATGAATTTATTTTATCCAACAACTTGGGCACTACTTTCTGCATTTAGTTTATGAATTTATTTTCTCTAACAGTTTGGGCACCGCTTTCTACATTTCAATTTATGAATTTATTTTATCTAACAATTTGGACTCGCTTTCTGTTTATTTATCCTGGCAGCCTAGGATCATTGCATTTATTTTATCCAGCAGTCTAGACTCCCTTTTTATTCATTTTAATCTGGCAGTCCAGACTCTATATTTTATTTTATTCTAGCAGTTCAGGATCATTGTATTTATTTTGTCCAGCAGCCTGGATACCTTTTTCTGTTTATTTTAGTCTGCCAGCTCAGAATTTGCATTGCATTCATCAAGTTTGGCATCCTAAAGTCATGCATCCGTTTAGCAGCCTAAACGGCATATGTTTATTTACTTTTTCAAGTTTGGCAACCCAAATTTTGCATTCATCAATCTTGGCAGCCCAAGGTCATGCATATGTCCAGCAACTTGGTCGATATCTGTTTATTTATATTTGTAAGTCTAACAGCTCAGACCTTACATTACATTCTATGATTCTTGTTAGCTCAAGATCATTTGTTTATATTTTCAATTTTGACAGTTCAAACTTTGCATTCATCAACCTTAGTAGTCCAAGGTTATGCATTCGTCCAATAGTCTGGTCGACATCTGTTTATTTACATTTGCAAGTTTGACAGCCCAAATCTTGCATTCCATTCTATGATTCCTGGTAGCTCAGGATCATTTATTTATATTTTCAAGTTGGCAGCCCAATTTTGCATTCATCAATTTTGGCAGCCTAAGGTCATGCATTCATTCAATAACCTGAACGGCATATGTTTATTTACTTTTTCAAGTTTAGCAACCCAAATATTACATTCATCAATCTTGACAGCCCAAGGTCATGCATCCGTCCAGTAACTTGGTCAGCATCTGTTTATTTATATTTACAAGTCTAGCAACCCAAATCTTTCATTGCATTCTATGATTCCTGGCAGTTCAGGACTATCCATTCATTTATATTTTCATGTTAGCAGCCCAATTTGGCATTCATCAATCTTGACAGTCCAAGATCATGCATCCATTCAGCAACCTGAACGACATATGTTTATTTACTTTTTAAAATTTGGCAACCCAAATTTTGCATTCATCAACCTTGGTAATCTTAGGTCATGCATCCGTCTAATAGTTTGATCGGCATCTGTTTATTTACATTTACAAGTCTGGCAGCCCAAACTTTACATTGCATTCTATGATTTCTGACATCCCAAGATCATTCGTTTATACTTTCAAGTTAGCAGCCCAACTTTGCATTCATCAATCTTAACAACCCAAGGTCATGCATCCGTTCAGCAGTTTGAACGGCATATGTTTATTTATTTTTTCAAGTTTGGCAGCCCAAACTTTGCATTCATCAACCTTAACAGTCCAAGGTCATGCATCCGTCCAATAGCTTGGTTGACATCTGTCTATTTACATTTGCAAGTATGGCAACTCAGACCTTGCATTGCATTTTGTGATTCTTAACAACCTTGGATCATTCGTTTATATTTTCAAATTGGTAGCCTAACTTTGCATTCATCACCTTGACAGTCCAAGGTTATGCATCCGTTCAGCAATCTGAACGGCATATGTTTATTTACTTTTTCAAGTTTGGCAATCCAAATTTTGCATTCATCAATCTTGGCAACTCAAGGTCATGCATCCTGTCTAACAGGTTAGTCGGCATCTGTTTATTTACATTTGCAAGTCTAGCAGCCCAGACCTTGCATTGTATTTTATGATTCCTGACAGTTCAAGATCATTCGTTTATATTTTCATGTTAGCAGCCCAACTTTGCATTCATCAACATTGGCAGCCCAAAATCATACATCCGCCTCGCAGTCTAGTCAGCATATGTTATTTACATTTCAAGTTAGTAGCCCAACTTTGCATTCATTAATCTTAGTAGCCTAAGGTTATGCATCCGTCCAGCAACCTTGTCGACATCTGTTTATTTATATTTTCAACTCTGGCAGCCCAAACATTAGCATTGTATTCTATGATTCCTAGTAGCCCAAGATCATTCATTTATATTTTCAAGTTGGCAGCCTAACTTTGCATCCGTTCATCCGTTCAACAGTTTGAACAGCATATGTTTATTTACATTTTCAAGTCTAACAGCCCAGACATTGCATTTAGCATATGAACAATTATTTTGTCTAATAATCTGGATTCATTTTTGGTTTATTAGTTTAAACTATTTTATTTTGTCGTGCAGTCTTTACCATTTTATGTTATTCCTTGTTCAGCAGTTCAAGTGTCGCATTTCCATTCTCTATTTTGATTTGAAAAGTTAGAATTCCTTACATTATCATTTGCAGTTGTGTTATCAATCGCACCAACAGTTCACTCACTATCCGAACTACGTTTGACCTGATTTCCTTCATCAGGCATACGTAAGTAGCTCTTAAGGAGCTTCGGTCACATGCTTTTTTCATGATTCATCTGTTCATCGGTTTATCTGTTTGTACATTAGGTGAGTCAAAATTTAGTGTTGTCTACATGTTTTATCTGAAATCTCTATGAGATTTCCGACAAAGAGAGGCAAACTGTAGATACTAAATTTTGATACACATCATTTATTTTCAAATATTGCGGGGCATATTTACATTTTTTGGGTCAAATTTTAATTTTTTAATAATTTTAGGGTAAAATCATAATGTTTATCTATAAATATTTTTCTATTAGTTTTGGGAGCTTTTAAATCCATATTTTTACTTTCATATGAATTTGTTAATTTTTTACTGATTTTTCTTAATTTAATTTGTATTTTTTTTATATTTTTCCCAACACAAGGGCAAAATAGTAATTTCACCTCACGAACACCATTTTAGCTCATTTTAGGTCCCAAATGTATTTTTTAAATTTTTTAAGCATGTTTCTAAATTTTTTTATTTTTTCGAGGACGATTGCCTTTTTTTTGTAAATACTGCATTCAAGAGTAAGATCGTCATTTTATAGTTTAAATTTATTTTTTACCAATTTTTTAGTCATAAATAGCATTTCCTCAGGTTTTAAGCTTATTTTTAATTTTTGGTAATTTTTCAAGGTCAATAGCTACTTTTTCTGTATATTTTTATTGTCAAGAGGCAAAATCGTCAGTTTACAGTTTAAATTCATTTTTCGTCAATTTTTTAGTCATAAATGCATTTCCTAGGATTTTAAGTTTATTTTTAATTTTTGATAATTTTTCAAGGCCAATAGATATTTTCTGTGTATTTTCAGTTTTTCAGAGTACAAAATCAGTCATTTCACATCCTGAACGCGTTTTTAATCAGTTTTAAGCTCTAACCTTTATGTTGAAATCTATTTTGAATTTTTGAAAAATTTTAGAGATTGCTGTCATTTCTTTGTATTAATTTTTAATTTTTTCGAGTTAAAAATATTTTTCTTAAATAAAATTAGAATTTTCATTACCAGTGTCATTTTTGTTATTTTATAGTAATTCTTGGTGATCAAGACAACTAAGCCCTATAGATACCCTCCTTAAATCAAAAAAAGAGAGAAGAAAAAAATTCAAAAAACCCTAAAAACATATCTTTTTTATACATTAGAATCAAGCACACACTTGTCCGCCTAAAAACACACACTTGCCGTCACTTTCAATTCTGATTGCTGTTCATCAATTCTTCAAGAAGGCATTTACTGTTTATCATCAGTTCGATCTTCAAGCTAAAAAGGTGAATTCTTCCTTTTATTTTGATTCATTTTCTTCTATTTCTCTATGCAAATCTGATTAATTGAACTAATTTGGTGTATTTGTTAGGAATTTTTTTTACTTAAGCCTATTAAATTCTTTTATCTGTTTTGGGTTTTTTTAGATTATTTTTTAGTTACCTTTATGGGTTCTTCTTGTGTTATGCTTTCTGGGTTTTGTTGGATGTTCTTCATCGTCTCTCCCTCCTCCATCTTCAACCATTGTTGCCTCTATTCTCAACCAGCCTGGCTGCCAGCAACCTCCACCAATAATCCAAGATCCACCATCCTTATCCCTCCACCATGAAGCATAACCTGCAAAACCAAACAAAAAATGACCCAACAACTAGCAGACAAGTCCCAACTACCACAGCTCCAATCCTCGCCCAATACTTGCAAAAACCACCAAAGACACACGAACCACAATCAGTTTCTTTCAATAAACATAATAGCCAAGAATTGAGCCTAATTCACCACCCTTAAATGCCCAGAAGACCCTGCAAGCCACTTGCTACCCAAAAACCCTGTCAAACCATCGTTAACTTTGAACTCCAGCAGCTATCAGAAATTCACAAATCTCCCATGAATAGTCAACTTCAACTCTCCAGCAACACTAGCACCGGAATCAACCTAGAACCATCTTCATCAACTACCATCCTTCGTCTCATCACCACCACCTAAGCTCAACTGACCATCGCGCCTCTGCCATCATTTTCCAATTCCCACCCCACGATTAACACCATCTCTCCTTCCAATCAGGCAGAACATCCAGTCACAAATTCCCCATGTCCCTACTTCCCCTGTCCCGTACTGTCAATCCCAACACCACCACTCTTACCAATTAGTCGACACCAGTAGTGTCAGGGCCAACTAGCACTGTTGCACACCATCGTCATCGCGAACCAGCGCCACCCTCAAACCTATCACAGCCCCAAATCACCTACGACCTCCATCAAAAACCAGCAGTCCTCCTCCCCAACTTGTAAATTCAACCATCAACCACCCACCTGCAGAAATCACCACAAAAAACAATCAAAACCACAGCAAAATTCACAACCCAATCCAATTGCACCAAACCCCATCTGCATAAACAATTACTGCCTAGACCGCCCCTTGCCATAACACCCATATCCCAAGCCATCAATCATCACCAATTCGCAGCTTAACCTCCACCACCAATTAACTTCCAGCAACCATGCCAATCAACCCATCTACATCACAAAATTACCCAAAGCTAAATCCCACTTCCATCTTTCTTCTATTCGAAACCCTCCCTGTACTTCATAGAGAGTGGAACTGAAAGAGAAAGCAGAGATAGAACTAGAGAGCAAATGAAATCGGAGAGGAGGAGAGAAAATAGAGACAGAGAAATTGGGAAAAAGGAAGAGATGGACAAATAGAGGAGAAGGCAATGGACAGAAGAGAGAATAGAGGAAAAAAAGAGAGAAAATCTGGAAAAGAGAAGAACAAGAAGAGAGGAAGAAGAGTAGCGAGAGCAGGGCTGGTGAGGAAGAAGAAGAGAGTGAGAGTGAGAGCTTGGAGAAAATTTGAGAGAGAGGGAGTGCAGTGAAAGAGAGAGAGGGCATCAGAAAGAGCAAGCGAGAGCGAGAAGAAGAAAAATTTGTCAAAGAATGAAGAAATAGAAGAGAACAAAAAAGAGAAAGCAAAGCTGAGAGGAGGAAAAGAGGGCTAATTGATTGGAATATTCCTAAAAAAAAAATAATGTCAAATGTGTAGCTGTCAGAAGAGTAGTGGTTGAATATGTGGTTGAATATATACTCGACGTATTTGTGAAATACGTCGAGACATATAAATATTTTTTAAAATGCAGCCTCGACATGTTTGTGGAACACGTCAATGCCGACATATTCCACAAACACGTCGGCTTGCCCGTCCACCCGACGCGTTTGAAAAACACATCGAGCTATGACGTGGAATTTGTTTTAAAAAACTGAGATTTATATTTATAATTTTAAATGTAAATTATAAACCTTATATAACTTATATTATATTTATAAATAAATACACAACATAAATATAAATTATCTAATATTTATAATTATATATATGAATAAATATTAAATTATATTTATATTTATGAATAAATACACAATATTTACAAAATTATCAATTATAAATAAAATTCAACTATGTAATGTATATTAAAAAAATTATATTATGATATATATTAACTACTTAAAATTTTTAATCATAAATTTTACTTTTTTGTTCTTTCGTTAAAGACAATTTGTTAATTAATAACAATTGATTGGATAATACTTATTGGGGCTAATATACATTTCTTAAATGTTGGAGTATAATTGTTGGGCCACTTTTTTTTCAATCCAACAATTTAATCTAAATCGATAATTCAATAAATATCGAATTCGGTACCAAATTTGAATTGTAAAATAACTTATTCATGAATATAAGTTACAAATATAAGTCATTTTTTCCAACGGTCACTTTGATATTGATAGAATAACATATACATAGTTGAGATAAAGGGAATGGACCCTTTTTTTTTAATGTATATTTAGATCAATTAGCCCTAAATTCATATTTAAAAAAATTGAATTGGGGAAAGGAAATGCATAGAATGTAAGGATAGCGAGACAAAATGCAACTCTGACATTGTTTTTGATTAAATTGTTGGGTTGAACAAAAAAGTGGCCCAACAATTATACTCCAACATTTAAAAAATGTATATTAGCCCCAATAAGTATTATCCAATCAATAAATCACCAATCAATTGTTATTAATTAACAAATTGTCTTTAACGAAAGAACAAAAAAGTAAAATTTATGATTAAAAATTTTAAGTAGTTAATATATATCATAATATAATTTTTTTAATATACATTACATAGTTGAATTTTATTTATAATTGATAATTTTGTAAATATTGTGCATTTATTCATAAATATAAATATAATTTAATATTTATTCATATATAAATATAAATATCAGATAATTTATATTTATGTTGTGTATTTATTTATAAATATAATATAACTTATATAAGGTTTATAATTTACATTTAAAATTATGAAATATAAATCTTGGTTTTTAAAAAAAAATTCCACGTCACAGCCCGACGTGGTTTTCAAACGCGTCGGGTGGACTGGGCAAGCCGACGTGTTTGTGGAACACGTCGGCCTCGACGTGTTCCACAAACACAGTCGGGGCTACATTTTTAAAAATATATATATATACCTCGACGTGTTTCACAAACACGTCTAGTATATATTCGACCACTACTCTTCTGACAGCTACACATTTGACATTGTTTTTTTTTTTTTTAAGAATATTCCAATCAATTAACCGGAAAAGAGAGAAATTGAGAAAAAGGGATTCGCGTAGGTGAAAGAGAATCTGGGTAGAGAAGATGACCGGTTGAGGGATATGTGGGATTTGTCTATTAATTAGTCTTAATTGATTTGATTGTTTGTTTTAGTTTTTGAGTTAATTTATTTCATTTGGTTTAATTCAGGTAGTTATTTCAGTCAATTAAGTTCATATAGTCAATTGATTGAGCAGTACATTTTGTTCCCCCTTTATTTGTCTTAGCTAATTTTTGGTTTAATTTAACTGATTATGATTTGTTTTGGGGCTGATGATACTTAGTTTTTGCAACTTAATTATTTACCTTAATTAATTAATTAAGCTATTTTAGGTTAATCAAGTTAGTTAGTTTAGCATTTTTTGTTTCTCCTAATAAATATTTGCATGTCAGCCCTGGAGCTTTGAGTCACCTCAAATGTGTCTCTAGATTTTTCATTTTCTTCAATTTAATCCCTATTATTTGTAGATTGATCCCACTCAAATTTTGCATTTTCTCAATTAAGTTCCATAATTTGCAACTTCCCCCATACTTGCTGGAATTTTTTGTCTTGTCCCCCCCCCCCCCAATTCACTTTAATTTTGCATTTATATCCTTAGATTTGCTTTAATTTTCAATTTTATCCCCGTAACTTTATAGAATTCTACTTTTAATCCCCTTAGTTCCTAGACTTTACATGTTTACCCCAATTTGTCTAATATATCATATTTTATGTTTTATTACTTTATATTGAGATACCTTGACTTGTGTGTTAATTTTCTTAATCATTGGTACCGGGTCTTCAAAGAGGTAATCCTATTCATCATTGATTTCTTTTTATGTGCCCCAATATGCTCCAATGTGATCTTTTATGCATTTTCTTCATATTTTTCTTATTTTCATATGTTTTTACGTACTTATTTGTGTTATATTATTTAATTTCAAATTTTGTTATTTCGATAAAAATATAATATTTTGTACTTAGCTAGTCATTGTAATAGCCAGATTATTTTTCTCACATTTTTAGTAAAAATTTTGTATTTAGATAGATAAATATTAATAGATAGGTAATTTTTTTTTATTTTTCTCCCTTCAAAATTGTAAGTCAAACCCCCCGACGTAATAGTTAGGGCTTCTTTGTTTTTGCGTGCTTATGTGCTTATATGTTTTACCTCTTTCTTTAGGGTTTTGCATCTAGATATTATACTTACATGTTATGTGCTCCTATGTGATCTTATATTTCTTTTTATATTTATTTGCTTTCGATTTATGCTTTATTGTTTTGATTCATGTTTTATCAAGTTTTATTTCGTCATCACACTAGTCCTAATGCTAGTTGCAGGCTTTATTCGCTTTCCCGCTAGTCCAACGCTAGTAGAGAATTCCTAGAAAAGGGCTAGTCTAATGCTAGACCCTTAGGACATTTTAGTGTTAGGTGCACTCGTGTGCATTTTACATCCCACTTCACACATTTTAGTTTTCTTTCCTATTCTGCATGATTTTTATTATTATTACTATTATTTATTTATTTTGATGCATCTTCAAATGCATGACATCTAGGTTGCATCTCACTTAGAATTTAGGCCATTTTGTATGATCTGACTAGAAATAGTCACCTACTCACTGTGGGAAAGTGGTGGCGTACATGCTGTTCCCCCCTCCGTGAGTAGAAAAAGACAAGTCATGAGTTTCTTAGCCCCCGTACCCGTTATGTTGCATCCCTAGTTTCTTCAACCACTTATTATCTGTATTACTATTTTTCTTTTCTTTTTGCATTTCATATTGCATAGACACTAGTGACTTCCCTCAAGGTCTCGACTCGGGTTTCGCAATTAATGCGAATAATTCCAACCAAGCCTCTAACGGAACATCTTGACCCTCCCGATACTCTCACTTAGATGTAAGATTTACATTCATATAAATGCATCCAAAAAGCGATAGAACTTCGGGCTTAATGTAGGAAAATTGATTAAACCTCGCAACTAGCCTCGGCTAGGTGGAAAGGGTGTCTTAGGCAGTGAACCTTTGCCTTCCCTTTTTTCAAATGTGACTCCCGGACCTTTTTCTCTCGTTTTTCGTAAATCGGAGTCAGAAAAAGGTTTTAAATGATTTTTCTAAAATTTTACTTTTATTTTGTTAAATAATTTTTTTAGGTGACTTGTTACACCCTAACTCAGTACCAAGTGGCAACTCCATTTTTTAAAAATAAAACCCTTTTTCAAAAAATCAGTTGGCTAAAACTGTTGCATTTTTAGTCCCGGCCTTGTTTTCTTTCAAAATATCATTTTTCCTAAAAAAACACATTTTTTACTAAAAACTCGATTTTTATCACACACGCACTGTTTTTTCCAAAAAACCTTTATTTTTGAAAAGGGTCACCGGACCGGACCGTCTATTTGGGACACAATAGTCAACGACCCCACCGAGTGTCATTTCAGGGCGCGACAATGATAGTGATGACTGATAAATAATAAATTTATCAATATTATTATATGCTTTATTATGTATTTTTGGTGTGATTTTAGTATTATTATAGTAATTTTGGTTGCAAATAACTCATTTTTCAACCTTTTCTAGAATTAGGATTTCAAAAATTAGGATTTTAAGGTGAAATAGTTATTTTGAGCAAATTAATGCACTATTCTTGTACAAATTTGCAGGTTCATCACACTTAAACTCAATTTGGATCAATTGGAGTCAAGGTCAATCAAATTCAAAGGTGACTCAAGGGATTAAGTTAAATGAATTACTTGAAAAATACTTGAAGAAATAATTATGCAAAATATTTGGGAGATCTAATTCTTCATAAAAATGTATGAAAATATGTGAAATGTGTTTGCACGTACGTGTCAGATCCACTGGTCAGCCACCCGCGGATGCACAGGTCGGCGTGAATTTTCTAAGGTTACAACTTGCATCTATTGCCAACTGGTTTTTGTAGACTTTTCTAGAGAAGAAAGCATTTTTGCAGTTGGAGATTTCATTTAGCACACAATTGAAGATTTTTATGTCCATCGAGAATCTCAAGGCAAATCTTTATCATTTCAACGTATTGAATGTAATTGCAAGTTGGAAAATGACTTGAAGACTATTTGTCTACAAACAGGCGTCATTTGTAAAATGTTTATTATCCATTAGAATCCATTATCATCTATTAGTTAGTGTTAAAGTTAGAGAATTAATAGAATTCTTTCAATTCAATAAAATAGTAAGCCTATTATATTCAATTCTTGTACTTCAACATTTTGGACAAGAAATGGAAGTTGAAAATTTGTCTATAAGCCTTTCTCAACTCTATCCTTTATTTTCATAGTTGAAGCATGAATTCTTGTTTTTTAGTTGAGCTTTCTATTGTTTCACTAGTCATGATTCACTAAAAAATTCATTTAGAATATAGATGAAGCTAATGAATCCAAAAACATGACTTAAATTATCTCAACTTGCTAAGCTTGTTCTTGTTTATTTACTTGTTCAAATTTTAGCACTTTTTTTTATATGGTCAACTTAAACAAGTCATCTAAGTTGTTACTTGACATTGAGAAATACATTTAACAATGAAAAATAAACAAGCAATATTTAAGTTATTCATATGTGAATAACAAATGCTTATGCGAATCATTGCAATTCATATTTTCACAAGATTTCATCATTAGAATAGTTGAAGTATAATCATTTTATAGTGAGGACTAGTTATGATTCAAATGGAATTGGATTTTAAACAAAATAACACTTGGCAAGTCATTCATGCATTTTATGATTCAGTAGTGGAATCTATATTATAGACATCTTGAATACTTGATTTTTTGCAAGTTGTTGTTATCATTTACCTATTGTATTGAATTTAATTTCATCTAACCTAGAATTTTGGTTGTTTAGATAATAAAGTAAGTCATAAATGTAAGGTAATAACATAGGTAATGCAGCGAAAAAATAAAAATTTTATTACCTTAACCATGAATCACTTTGATATATCTATATGATTATAAGGGGGGTTTGCACAAATATTACCTCAAGCACAGAAGATTTCTACGGTTTTAAAGGCTAAGATCCTTTGGTTAAGAGGCAATATCTACCACAAAAAGCCCTCCAAGCGTCGAGCCTCTAATGACATCCGCACAAACAAATTCTTTGGGAACCTTGTAGGTATGCTTGCTTTGACTTTTGAGTGCTAGTTCCCTTGAATTATTTGAGAACACAAAAGAAAGAAAAAGACTAACAATTAGGAAGAGGAGAGAGAAAGAGAGAGATGCCCCAAGAGAGAGAGGAAGTGGCATTTTTTTTCCTTATTTTCTTCTCACTAGTTTTCTTTTTGTGTTGCAATAATCATTCAAGAGTCAAAACATGAACCTATTTGTAGAGAAAGTATTCAAGTCTTTTAGGAAATAAAGGTAATTGGAAACCAAGAAGGTTTAAGTAACTTATCTTAAGTTAATCCTTCTCCTTTAGGAATTTTATTTAATAAGAAAACCAATTAGTTACTTTATTTTTTTTAGGAAACTAATTTCCTGCATTATTTAGAATATCTATAAATAAGTCCTTAAGTTAATTTATCTCATAAATTAACCCCATAAGTGTCTCATACTTATCTTAATTACATTTTAACCCAAAGATTATGTTCTTTATGTGTATGACCCATTTGGTTCCATTCACGTTGGCAATCAGTACAAATTATAACTCATTAATTAACCGATTAAGAGCTAGATAAATTAAACATTTTAATTTATCATTAATTCACAATTAATTAATTCATACTTATAGATCATGAGTGGCTTCTAGCAATGCATCATGACCACTCAAGTAAATAGGAAACTCATATGGTAGACTATATCCATCAATGATAATGTTACCGTGTAATTAATATCTTTTCACCGCACCATATCCCAATTAGTCTAAAATTATAGTGCATATTTTTAAATGACTAATTTATATTTTCTTGTTGTAAAAATATAACTCTTCATGAAGTATAATCTTGAAACTACTTTCAAGTTATACTATTACTTCTGCAGAAGATTTATGAGTTAATATTTCCCATAAGTGGCCATAAAGGGATATACTGTCCTATTAAGGAGTGCTGAATCCTATGTTGATTACTCACTATTTTTTCATGTTTCAAACTATACTCAATTTCTATCCTGTGAGCTACTCTTTTATGAGCACCAAGGAATATAGTCAAAATATAGCAATCCACACTGAAGATATTATGGTAACCTCAAGTCAAAGGATCACTTACATCATTGCCATTAAGAGTTCAACCATTGGCTCTGTAGTTGAAAATTCTTGGCAAATCATTCCAATGAACTTATTCCGAACAAGCATCCGCATACCAGCTTAGGTGTTATGCACACCATAGTCAATGAGATTAACTAGTACTTATCATAAGTAGAGGCAAAGTATATGCTAGTCTATCCGTATTAATGATGTTCAATCTCATTAATACTATGATTAGGGATATTTAAGAATGTGACTTTATGTATTAGAGTCTCATAATTATAACCTTTACAATCTCTAATACACAGTCAATATTCTAAGGATTTTATTAAACAATTAAGTAACATAGAAATACAAGTATAGATGATAAAGAAAAATGCCACATGAATAAATATAACACAAATAAGTATAAGTACAAAGTGCCTTAAACTAACTTGGTTTTAGGGCATACACTAACAATAAAGCCTTAGTACTTGCAAACTATATGATTCCTTCTGGGATATGATACCTAAATACTCTTCGTACTACACTTGACCTGTATACTTGCAGTAAAGTTGGGAGATTAGGTTTGTTATTTGATTTGTGTGTATTTTGTTTTTATTTTCTATACCTAATCTACACCATGTCAAGGTTTTGGTACCGTTGTCGGGGAAGTAAGGTAATATCAGGGTCAAAATAAGCTTTATTACTCTAGACGTTGTTTACTTTTACTTGTTTGTTAATATTTTGTTTCCTTTTGCAAGTGTATGCATAGAAGCCTAAGGGTTATACTTTTATTCGATCCAGAGATTGCAAGAACCACAATGAAAGCAAGGAGACAAAGGCAAGAAGAACAAACAAGGGTAGAGGAGTTTGGTGAAACCTCAATTGCACCTCAACCACATCCACAACAAGAGGTAGCTAAGGAGGAGATAACTCATAATCCTACCCCTAACACTCATTCTTTGAGAGATTACGCCATGTCGAACCAATCGGTTCACATACAAGCATAATAAGGCCACACGCTAATACTAATAATTTTGAATTTAAGATGAAACTTGTACAAACGGTTCAACAAAACAAATTTAGTGGTTATAATAATAAAGATCCTTATACTCATTTGGCTAGTTTCTTGAAAATATGTGATACGTTTAAACAAAATGGTGATTTTGAAAACGCCGTATGGCTAAGATTATTACCATTTCAATAAGAGATAAAGCCAATCAATGGCTCAATTCATTCCCATCAATACCTTTGCAACATGGACAAAGCTTTCCAAGGCCTTTTTGAACAACTACTCCCCACTAGAAAAGAATGCAAATGAAAAATGTACATTACCAAATTTAACCAAAGCGATAGAGAGTCTCTATATGAGGCTTGGAAACATTTTAAGGATATAATAAGAAAATGTCTACACCAGGGACTCCCAAATTGACTAATAACGCAGGAGTTCTAAAATGGACTTAATTGTCCAACAAAAATCAATATAGATGCAGCTACAGGGGGAGCTCTCATGGCAAAATGGGAAAAAGAAGCTCAAGAGTTGATTGAAAAAATGGCGGCCAACCATTACCAATGGGCAAATGAAAGAGGTAACAATATAAGAACCCAAAGTATGTATGAAATTTATTCTAACGACATGTTCCAAGCCCAAATGCTCTAGACTTTAAATGAAGCTCTTATTGGAGTCAATCCAATATTTTTGATATTTTAAGTTGTTTTGGTTTGATTTATTGTATTTAAAGTGTGTTTGTTTAGTTTGATTTCGATGATTTTGAACATGAAGCATTGGATGTAATCTATGAGGTTTCATGTATAGACTTAGATGTTTAATACCTAATTTTCATATCTCTTGTGTTTAATGTCTTTAGAAGCGTTAAACATCTTAGTTTCATCATTTGAAATGTATTTGAAGTGGTTTTGAGGTTTAGATAAACAAGGAAACTCATTTCAAGCATTGAGTTTCAAAGTTACTATTCCATTAGTTACTATTCATGACCTAAGTTTTATTGAACATTTTGATCATCATTTGGTAATCCATGGGCTTTTGATGCATAAATTGGTTTTAAACAACTTTGTTTTATCATTTAAAACTTGTTCAAAGTGGTTTTGAGGTTAGAATAACTCAAAGAATCAAATTTGGGAATTGAGTGAAAAAGGTAACTATTCATTCGGTTACTTGATATTGAAGGAGATTCTTTGAGATTTTAATTCTAACTTTGACAATTTGATGTTTTGAATGCCTAAAAAAATTATGTTAACAACTTTTTTTTAACCTTAGAAACATGTTTGAAGGGTTAAATTGATAAAAAAAACATGAAATGAACAAATTTGAATTTCAAGTTTATCTTGAAATTCAAGGTTTTTTTTTTTTTTTTGGCTAACCCCGTTGACGGGGAGGGACGCCACTCCCAATTTATTAACTTTATAAATCAGTTGGACAAAGTGGGGACATAAACCTTACCCTTGAAACACAAAACAAATGATCAAAATTAAATAAAGGAGAAGTATTACTTCCTTACAATAAAAGAAACTGAATTTAAAGGAAACATTTTCAAAAAGATGGCACCCCTAATCTATCTACTCTTAGTTCCCCTCTAGCAATGCTCAGCAAGTCTACCACACATCTGATGATGATCTCTTGCTATGTATCATATCCCTCCTTAGCTAGCGCATCAGCAACCTTGTTGGACTCCCGAAAGATATGTCGAAAGGACAAAAATTGAGGAACCAATTGAAACAATTCTTCAAAATCATTTTCAGTATTCCAAGAAGGAGAAAACTTTCCCTAAAAAATTGATATAATGATTTAAGAATCACACTCCACATGAACATTTCCATAACCTAATTTCACACAAAACTGCATGCCAAATAAAAGGGCTTTTACCTCAGCCATCATACTAGTTCCCTTCCCAAAAAAATAAGCAAACACAAATATCAAGTGCCCTCTTGAGTGCAAAATCCCTCCTCCACCACATAATCCAGAAATGCCCTTACAACAACCATCCGAATTCAACTTCAGTTGAAGACTAGAAGGAGGAATCCATTTAACCACCTTAATAGAAAATGGTCTCTGAAGTTGGTTAACTGCTCGAATACAAGAAGACTAGTGTTTACCCTCAACCCTTGCTCTTGGAAACTGTAAGTTGAACATCATTTGCACCTCTACGGAGATACTAGAAATCAGATTCCCCAAAGCCACTTGTTTTCCCTGGAATTGAGACACATTCCTCCATTTCCACAAATGCTAACAAATCACCATAGGCAATATATGAAAAACAAATGATAGGTATGGATTTCTAGTTAACCGAAACCACCATGATGCGAGAACAGGCCGGACAGAACTATGTGGAAGCAACAAATTACACTCTATTGAGAAATACCTTTATACTTTATTTGCAATCTCACTAGAGCAAAAAAGATGATCCATTGTTTCCTCATGAGAAGATACACAACACTCACATCTCGAAGGGCCATGGAAACCAAACGACTTTAATGGGCTATCCAAAGGTAATTTACCTTGGAGAAGTTTTAACATGAAGAATGAAATTTTAACCGGAATCCTAGAATCCCATAATTTTTCACACACGAATGAGGAAGGTCTTTTGGCGAATCATTTGAAAAGCTGAAGATAAAGAAAACTTGACTGAAGAATTTAAATTCCAGCAACATTTATCCATGTAGACACTAAATATTGACACACCATTTATTTTTCGAACATTGGGGGCATGTTTATATTTTTTGGGTCAAATTCTAATTTTTCAATAAAAAAGGAAAACAAAATCAGTAATTTCGGCAGGCCAAACAGTAATTTTTAGCTGTAAATATTTTTTCATTGGTTTTGGGGGATTTAAATTCATATTTTATACTTTCATACGTATTGTTTCAAATTTTTGTGATTTTTTTTGGGTTTAACTGGTATTTTTCTGTATTTCACCAGCACAGGGGTAAAATGATAATTTCGCCTCGCGAACACTATTTTTGCTCATTTCAAGTTCAAAATTTATTTTTTAAGTTTTTAAATATGTTTCTAAATTTTCTTGATTTTTTCGGGGACGATTACTATTTTTTCTGTAAATATCGCGTTTAAGGGCAAAATTGTCATTTCACATTCTAAACACATTTTTCACTAATTTTGAGTCATAAATTCATTTTTTAGGATTTTAAGATTATCTTTAATTTTTGGTAATTTTTTGAGACCAGTAGCTATTTTTCAATTCATTTTGTCATTATAGGGACAAAATTGTCTTTTCAAACACTGAACACATTTTTGGCCAGTTTTAAGCTCTAATCTTTATTTTTTTTAAAATTTTGAAATTTAATTTGAATTTTTTGACAAATTTTAAAGTTTATTGTCCTTTCTTTGTATTAATTTTTTATTTTTATAGGTCAAAAATATTTTTTTAAAAATAAAAATTAAGATTTTTATTACTAGTGGCATTTTAATAATTTTAGAATATTTTTAGAGGCCAAAACTATTTGGCTCTATAAATACGCTCATTAAAAAAATAAAAAAGGAACATAATTAGAAAATACTAGATACACTTTTCTACTCTTACACACTTTTTCACACACTAAAATCCTACACACTAACACACTTTTTTCACATACTAAAATCAAACACACCACACTAACACACACTTTTTTCACCTACTAAAATCAAATACACACACACTGACACATTACTTTTACACCTAGTAGGATCAAAAAGAAAAAAAAAACATTTCAAGAACTCCAAGAATTTATCAAGAACGTCTCAAGAACCACCCAATTTTTTTTCCCAAAAAGGTACCTTTTTAAGACCTTTATCTTTATTTATATTGATATTTCATAGAGAATTTGTTTAAAAATAGAACATAAAATTAAATTTTTAGTTTTTTTATTTTTCGCATTTATTTTCTTTTTTTATGTTCTAGGGTTGTTCTTGTTTTTTTCTGGAATTTTTATTTGGGTTTTCATCTTTGGGGTCTTTCTTCATCCTTCCACTCTCTCTCTCTCTCTCTCTCTCTCTCTCTCTCTCTCTTCCTTACCACCACCTCAGCCGTCGTCTCCACAAAACCTCCACCATCTGCTTCCACCACCACCTTCAACCCAAACACAGCAATCAAACAAGCCATCAATCACCACCATAACGCCACCTATCTCACAGCCTCCCCGCCTCTATTTCACAGAACCACCAAACTATAGTAGTCCATTCCAAGCCCACCACAACTACCTCCCCACCAACGTAGCCTGTCCAATTACCATTGCAAGAAAAATCAATTAAAAACGAAAATGAAAAGACAGAATTATTTTCCAAGAATCAGCTATTCCAGTCATCAAACCAAGACTAACACTAAACAATACACAAACCAGTCACAGCCATTTCACCATAACAATCGACAGATGACCACCCAAGCATAATTGGTAGCTGAAAACCACCCAATTGTCAATTTCATCTTCTCCTCCTCCACAATAATCAGCGACTCAAAATCGTCAATCAACCACCAGTTGCCCCATTACCCCACCTTCAATCACCATGAACCACCCAAAGCTACTGGATAGAAGACAAGCAGACCCAAAACCATTTCCTCTAACCCAAAAAACCAAAACCACCATAGCAACCTCCAAATTCAGAAAAATTTCACATCCCTCAACCCCCAGCTACCTCCACCAATCCCAACCTCACCTCCACCACCTTAGAAAAACTCAGCACATCACTACCATGCTCCACCACCATCCACTGGTCCAACCAAACGACCCCTGCAAATCCACAAAAGCACAACCAAAGCCCACCAAATCAGCCATTCCACTACTTCTCGCACTTGCAAAACCAAACAAACACAAAGTCCCCCAAGCCTACAAAATTAACTTCACATCGCCACCTTAACCAACAATAAACTCCACCCACCATCAGATTTTCTCCAATAATCAATTGAATTTTAGCAACTACTACAACCTGCTAGACAAGCCGAAAACAACACAAATACAGAAACTCAACCACCAGTCAGATTCACCATCACCTCTCTGTCATCGTGACCAGTCCATCACCACCAAAGTCACAGTCAGACACCACAACAAACGCTGCCCACCCACCTTCATCCGAATTCAACCACCAGCATCACCTCTACGGCAAAAAACTCAAATCGACCAAAGCCACTGCCACAAACCTCCACCTGCATCACCACCTCACACCACCATCATCCAAGTTTCAATTTAATCAATCCATCTAAACATCCCCTGTATCTTCAACCAAAACCAGCAAAGCAAACAGCAACCACAACCCAACCCACAGTCAATTACAATTACCAGCAATACCTCCAATCGCCACTTATTACCTGCAAAAGGAAACAAATCAAACAACCAGAATTCATCATACTCTGCCATCTCTCACGATTTTAACACAAACACCACCTCCGCCCACCAATTCACCCGTCAAAAGCCCCTCTCTTGCAGCTAGTGTGAGCCACAGTCCAATCTAAACAAACATCGGAACACAAACCCCCCTAATACCGCTGTTAATCTCCGCACTAACAGCTGCGAGCCAAGGCTATATTTTAAATTAGTTTCTGTTTGTTGATCTATGATGACTTTACTTTATGATTTGAAGAATCTGAGACTTGATTTGTTGGATTTGGAATCGGATAAAGAGAAGAACGGTGAGACAGAGAGAGAAGAGACGAGTGAGATGGTGAGAGAAACTAAGAAAGAGTGAAATGGAAAAAATAAGAGAACAGGGGAGAGAGAAGAAGAAAATCGACAAATAAGAAAAAGGAGAGGTGAGGTATTAGAGAGAAAGAGAAGAAACAAAGCAAGGGGTAGAGCCAGAAGAGAGGAAACCACAAACAGAGGGGACGAGAGTTTGAAGAAACGCAGGGAAAGAAAGAGAGAAAGAAGAGGGAAATTGAGAGAGGTCGGAGAAAATAGAAAAAGAGGTTTCGGTCCAAGCGAGTTAAAAAGAGAGAAAACAGAGAAATAGAAACAGAGAAAAGGGAAGAAAAAGAAAAGAGGGGGGAGAGAGAGAATGTAACAGACGGAGGGAAGCGAGAGAGATAAATAGAAAAGGGAGAAAGAAAGAAACAGGGGAGAATTGGAATGAGAGAGAAGATGATTTAAGGGTTTTATTTTTGAGAAAAATTAGATTTTAAAACTTAAGCTTTTCTTTTGGAACAGCACTTGGGATAATCTAAAGTTCTGCGGTAGTTTTTAGTTTAAGTTTCTTTTTAAGGTTTAGGTTTGATTTTGGTTAATGGTGTTGTTTAACTTTGATGGCCCATTTAATTAACTGAATCCAGATTATTTGTTTAAATAGGCTAGAATTTGATTTTTCTGTGTTGTGTTATTATAGAATTATAAATTTACGTTTTAGTTCTAATCTTTGGGTTATTAAAGGAACATTCTAGAAACTTTCAGTTCTTTGTTCAATTAAGTCTTTCTTAATTACAGATTGACCACCCTTCAAATTTAGCTTCTTTCAATTGAGTCTAAGTTAATTGTAATTATTTCTTGCATTCTTTGGAATTTACTGTTTTCATCCCTAATTTGCTTTATTTTGCATCATGACCCCTTGATTAGTTCGAATTTTTAATTTTACCCCTTAAGCCTCATAGAATTTTGTTTTTGTCCCCTTAGTTGTTAGACTTTATATTTCTACCCCAATTTGTCAATATTTACATATTTTATGCTTTTCTCATTTATATTGCGATACCTTGACATATGTGTTCATTTTCTTAAGCATTGGTACCGAATCTTCAAAAGGTACCCCTATTACTTATTAATTTCTCTTTATGTGCCCCAACGTGCCTTTATATGATTTTTATGTATTTTTTTATATTTCTTATTTTACATGCTTTTGCGTATTTATTTATTTTATGTTATTTAATTTCCAAATTTTGTTATTCAGCAAATATTTTGTATTTAGATAGTCAATGTAATAGTTAAATTATTTTCATTTCGTATTTTTTAGCAAAATTTTGTATTTAGATATCAAGTGTAATAGATAGGTCATTTTTACCTTTTTCCCTCCCTAAAATTGTAATTAATTTTTCCTGTGTAATAGTTAAGGCTCATGTGCTTTTATGTGCTTGTGTGCTTATATGTTTTACCGCTTTCCTTAAGATTTTTTGCATCTAAAATATTATGTTTACATGTTATGTGCTCCTACGTACTTTTATATGTCCTTGCATGCTTATTTGCTTTTCATTCATGTTTTACTATTTAAATTCATGTTTGATTCATGCTTAATTATTCTGTCACCACATTAGTCTAACGCAAGTTGTAGTTTTTCTCGTTTCCTCGCTAGTCCAACGCTAGTGAGGATTCCTAGGGAGGGCTAGTCCAATGCTAGACCATTAAGTCATTTTAGTGATAGTCTCACTCGCATGCATTTCATCTCATTTCACAACATAGTCTCCTTTTTAGAGTTTTCTATATTTGCACGATTTTTGGTATATATATTTTATCATCATCATCATCATCATCATCATCATCATCATCTATTTTTAGTATTTGATAGTGCATAACATTTAAGTTGCATTTTCACTTAGACTTTTAGGACATTTGTGTGATTCGACTAGAAATAGTAGCCTACTTACGTGAGAAGTGGTGGCGTAGATGCCGTTCTCCCCTCCGTGAGTAGGAACATTCAATCACAAGTTATTAGTCTTCCATACCTGTTATGTTACATACCCATTTTCTTTATTCACTTACTATTTATATTACTATTTTTCTTTTCTTTTTGCATCCCATTTTTTCATATACACTCATGACTCCCTTAAGGTCTCGACTCGGGTTTCGCAATTAATGCGATAATCCTGACCAAGTTTCGACAGAATATTTTGACCCTCTCGTTACTCACATTTAGATTTAGGACTTGCATTCATATAGATACATCCAAAATGCGATAGAATTTAGGATTATTTTCAAAAAATTTTGATTAAATCTCACAACTAGTTTCGGCTAGGTTTAAAAGGTGCCTTAGGTGCGAGCCTTTGCCTTCCCTTTCTTCAAATGTGACTCTCGGACCTTTTTCTCTCATTTTTTTCATAGACCGGAGTTAGAAAAGGGTTTTTTAAAATTTTTTTATTTTTGTTTTTATTTTGTTAAATGAATTTCGGGTGACTTGGTACACCGTAACTCAATACAAAGTGGTAACTTCATTTCAAAATAAAACTCTTTTTCAAAATTGGTTGGCCAAAACTGTCGTACTTTTAGTCCCAACCTTATTTTATTTTTATCAATTTTCCTAAATAACACTTTTTCAATAAAAACTCGATTTTTCTCACACACACATATTTTTTCAAAAACTTTCTTTTCAAAAAGAGTCATCGAACCAAACCGTCTTTTCGAGGCGCGATAGTCCCGGACTCCACCGTGTTATCAATTTTTTGGACGCGACAATCCGGACTAGAAGAGCTTGGAGGTTTCAATTGAAGGATCTCCGAAGCTAGTTGAGGACCAAGCTGCCTGACAAGAAGTTCCCCATTCAATTGCCCCTCAACCAGAAAATCACGCACCAAAACATCATTGGTATGATCTACCTTCAAAGCCAATCAACCATACCCCATCCAATTGTCAAAATAAAAGCTGGAATTAAACTCCTTCATATTCCAAACGATGTGCATTTCAGCCTTGTCTCGAACCTTCATCATGTGTTTCCAAGTTAAAGAATCAACAGGAGAAATAGTAACCATATTAGTATGAAAATTATGGCAATATTTAGACCTCAAAAACTCTGACCAAAGAGAATCAGAAGATCTAAATAACCACCATAATTCGATGGAAAAAGCTTCAAACACATCTAATAAATACCGCATGTCAATTCCTCCCTGATCATATGGATGGCAAAGATCTTGCCATTTCAACCAATGAAACGTAGATCTTTTATCAAATTCTCCCCAAATAAAATTTGCCATAATTTTCTCAATGAATCTTAAGACACCTTTTGGAGGATTAGAGGCTGCTAGCAAGTGAATTGGAGTTAAAGAAAACACGTGTTTAATTAGGATAATCTTCCCGCCACTAGAAAGCAACCTGTTCTTCCAAGAGTTAATTAAAGAAAGAATGGCCTGTGAAATTTCATTAAAATATTCAGATTTCCTCCTTCCCGAATATAGAGGACAACCTAAATACTTTACTGGGAAGTTCCTACTAGAAAAACTTGTGATCCTTCCAATAGATCCTCTTCTTAGAGTGGACATCTTGCTATGAACCAAGAAGCAACTCTTACTAGAATTAATTTTTTGCCCGGAGACCAATTGATAATCATCAAGTAACTTTATCAATCTCTGCAAAGAAGTAGATCCTGCATTACAAAAAATTCGCACATCATCCGCAAAAGCCAAGTGTGAAACCATAGGACAGCCACTTGGCACCGAGAAACACAAAGAAGGACGGGAAGCAAACAACAAATTCAAACTCATAGATAAGACCTCTACTCCCAAAATAAACAATGCTAGAGATAAAGGGTCCCCTTGCCTAAGCCCACGAGTGGATTTGAAAAATCCGTATGAAGACCCATTTAAGATGACCGAAAACTAGAAATTAGAGATTAATCTCTATATCATGTCAACAAAAGTTTCACCAAACCCAAAAGATTACAGAACTTTAGTCAGAAATAGCCAAGAAACTCGATCATAAGCCTTTGCCATATCAAGTTTCAAGGCCACATTACCACCTCTACTTTTCCTTCCAATCCCCATAATAATTTCTTGCGCCAAGAGAAAGTTTTCTAAAATCAGCCTCCCACGTACAAAACCACATTGATTCCCAGAGATTAGTCTAGGAAGCATCAACGCCAACCTATTAGCAATAATCTTGGAAAGAACCTTGTTAATAAAATTGTACACACTAATAGGTCGAAATTGAGAAAAATCTTGAGGTTTCTGTATTTTTGGAATCAAAACAATAGAGGTGGCCGAAACATTCCTTGGGATCTCCAATCCACTAAAAAACCCAACTACTGCATTATACACATCTTGTCTGATAATTTCCCAAGCAAATGTGAAAAATTTTCCAGAAAAACCATCTGGACTAGCTGAACTACTACCATCCATAGAAAAAAAAATAGTTTTGACTTCTTCTATGGATGGATAGGTACTTTGGAGCTGATTATCCTCATGAGAAACAATATTGGGAATCACTTGAAGCATGTCAAATGAAGGAGGACCTTCCTCAGCTGAGAAAAAAGTTTTAAAAAATTTAATTGCCTCTTGCCCAATCTCTTCATCAGACTCCACCTAGTCACCATTTTCCCCTCTAATACGATGTACCACCGCCTGAGCCCTCCTTTGTTTAACTGCCGCATGGAAAAATTTTGTATTTCTATCCCCATCTTGTAGCCAACGGACTCTAGATTTTTACTTCCAAAACTACTCCTCTATAGACAAGTGAAACTGTAATGAAGCTCTTGCTTGATCTAGCAAATCCAAACCCTCTTGAGATTCATCATCTTCCAACTCTATTGTCGGCTTCCATTAACTTCCTCTCTGCCTCTTTTACATTGTTAAAAATATCACTAAACTTCTGCTTGTTCCATTCCTTCAAATCTGCCTTCAATCTTCGCAACTTAGAAGAAAATATCTGTAATGGATTACCATCTTGCTGATGTTGCCAAGAGGATTGAACCACTTTCAAAAATTGTCCATGCCGTGTCCAAGCATCTAGAAACCTAAAAGGTTTAGGTTTATTATCTAAAAGCGATGATGAGTGAATAAGTAATGGTGAATAATCTAATGGGGATCTTGCCAAATGGGAAATCGACATATTTATATTCTCTGAAGCCTGTAAGTCAACACACAACCTGTCAAGCCTCTTCCATATCCTTCCCCTTCCTTGGCGATTGTTGCACCATGTAAACCTTGACCCTGAGAACCCCGCATCAAATAGACCTCCAGTAGATAAGAAGGACCAAAAATCTGCAACCTCAGGTGAATTAAAAGGCCTCTCTCCACGTTTCTCCGAAGGATCAATAATCAGGTTTAGATCGCCACATAAAATCCAAGAGGATGAATTTGGCATATCCAAAAGCAAAGCCTTCCATAACTCCAAACGTTCAGCAATAGAGCACTTCGCATGGACTAAAGATAGTACAAAAGCATAAGATAACTGACTATGATTCACCAAACAAGATAAATGTTGAGGACTCTGAGCAAGAATAGAGCATGTAAAAGGATTGTTATAAAATAACCACAAAAATCCCATATCATTAGAGACAACACAGTCAAATTTCAAACGAATACGAAACCAATCCAATCTATCTACATTTTGTTTAGGTTCACATATTATCAATAACTGTATCTTATGCACCCTTACCAACTTCTTCAGTCTCTTAAAATTCAGGGCTCTTGAAATTCCCCTAATGTTTCAGAGCATAGAGCTAATCATTGGGTAAGGGTATGAGATGAAGTTTGAGAACATTTTACCGAAGATCTAAGCTGACGGTCTGAAGGGAATTTAGTTCTAATGTCTCAAAAAATTTTGATTTTCTGCACGTCCCATCCGTCTAACTATCCAGTCATAGACTCCAAATTACCAACATCTACTGAATGATCAGTTTGGCTCAAATGGCGAGGCGCTGGAGTGTTTCTTTTGGGTGATAAGTTACTAGCTATTGTTGGCAATTCATAGTCCTGGAGATTCCCCTCTCTTACATCCTCTAACTCCTTCTAAAAATCTGGAAGTCATTCCATAGTAGGAATCTATCTAGGCTCTATCAGTGCCTCCATTATAGCAGCATTCCTGCCTTGGACCACCACTTCTTGTCCCGCAGGTATTGCTAATGAGACCTTCTCAGGTACCATATCATAAAAGTGTGTGCTTTGAAAAGGAACTTCATCTACCTGCATAGCCGGATTAGCTGGATCAGCAACTTCCTGAACAAGCTGTTGATCATCAGCTGAAGTGGTTGGAATCTGTTCCTGGGGATAGTCACCACCATTCTGAACATCATCATGTATAACATTCTTACCTTTCTCTTTAATGGGGTTTTTTTCTTCGGCACCCATTATTTATTAACATTCTTATCCATGAGATCAGAATCAGGTTTGAATGTTCAACAGGTGGAGATTGAGTGACGCAACTTGCCACAATTATCACAATAACTGGGCACATTCTCATACTCAACACGCTGCCAAAATCCCACAGCCCCATTGTTAATCCATATTTTGTTTGGTAATTCTCTTAACAGATCCAACTCCACGCATATTCGAGCCAAACTAGGTCTTGCCAACAATGCAATTGAGGCATCCATGCGTAAAGGGTTACCAATCAGATTAGCAATTGAAAAGAGAAGACCTTTAGAGAATAGATAAATAGGCAAATGAGGGAGGCAAATCCAAATTGGAACGATCGAAGATTCAACATCAACGGAAAAAGCTGGAGACCACTTAAAGACACGCATTGCAAAACCTTGAAGGGACCAAAGGCCACGTAGCAAGCAGCGATGAAAATCCTCTTCCAAGTCAAACTGAATAAGCACAGGTTGTGCATCTAATAGGCCAAGAGAAAAAGGACCTTTGAAACCAATTGCCAGGAACTCTTTTCGCAAACTGTCCATGGATGGCTTGCCTTTGGAAAATTTTCCAACCAACGCATGTTTAAAAGGAGAAGCCATTTGATTGATCTCTTCATCTGAAAAGGAAATATCAGGAAATCCTCGATGAGACTCAGGCTATTTTAACACTGGTGAAGTAGAAATCT